>JAGFPH010000025.1:1192671-1205611 GCA_018207615.1 Philaenus spumarius
GTACTATTATTATCAAAACAATTGGGAAAAAAAGACAAAACTGAAACAGGTACTATTGTTATTAAAGTTGTATTATATATCAATTATTATATTTTTAAATCTATAACAGTCTTTTGTTTCCAAACTAAGATTTCTGTCATTTAATTTAAATAGCATTCAAATTTAATAGAAACAGGCATAAACAACCTTACTGTTAAGAAAATAAATTATATCCTACACAAGATAGGACCAATACTTACAAGCAGTATCAGCAACTTTGTCATTCTTGCAACTGTCACGTAACTATCATCATTTAGGATTATATACAATATCAGATGGAGCCATCTTCATTGTTCAGTAAAAAACAACATAAGATGATTTAATAATTACTTTAATCACTGAAGGTTCTCATGCACAACTAGAAGGGTAATCATTAATGACCGTAAATTTGTTGTCATCGCCTAGCACTGTTTAAAACTTGTGTGAAGTCACAAGCAACTAAAACTAATTTAATGAAACACATAACGTCTTCTTTTGTTTGAAATCTCACCCATCACAATACAAATTAGTTTTGCTTGATATAATGTGATATTGAAACCAGCAAACTTGTTATATTTGTATTAGATTGAGATATTTAATTTTAATTTAATCTTAGGCAGTGCTTGATTTGTAAAAAAAAGAAGTTCCGGTACTGTGAACTACCTTCAATATGGACAAATTTTGAAATATAGACTTCTTAAAAGTTATTTTAATGCTTTTCTGGCCACTTAAAAAGTATATAAACTGTGGAAAATCATACCTCAGCAATCTCAATTTTGATTGCAATTTCAAGTTAATTGAGATTACTATGATAAGATTTTCCTAAATATAGGCAAACTAGGCTACCATCAAGTTTCAAAAAGTGAACTCGATTTCATCTGACATTTAAAAAAATATAATTTCAAAAATTAAATACAAAGTTTGGATTGAAAAAACACACATGTTCACCAACAATATTTTATTACATGTTTTATTATTTTTGAATTTACATTCTTTCTGATATCACAATTTGTTACAAAAAGGCAGGTAAGCTGAACACATGTAAATTTAAACGTAGGAACTTAAATATTAAAAAAATGATTAAACCCTAAATGTTTTACCTTGCAATTTATAATGGGGACGGGGAGTTTAGAGAAGGATAAAGTTATATAGAGTGGACACTGGGGCTCACCGGTGAGGCCGGCTGGCCGCTCAAGATGGCGGCTACTCGGCATGACCTTAGCCAGTGTCGCGCGCTATTCTCGTTCCAGTCCCGTTCACTCACTGCCGGAAAAATATAAAAAATAATAAAAATATCTCTACATAACATAGTATACAGTTAACTAACAAAATCATTCTGTGGAATAATAGTAGGCTAAACTGTGTGACAAGCAAGCTATAGCACGGGACTTAAACTCAGTTAAAACGCTTTCAATAATTGACGATTGCTAAGTAAGTACTAACGGTAGGTGAAAATGGTTTTCAGATAGGAAACAATAAACTCTTTTGCAACTTATTTCAGCAGATAATTTTTTCTCTGACCAAATAACAAAATTTTCCCTCACATGTCGAAATTTTAATGTTTGTTTGTTTTTAATTACATTTATGTTTCAGAAAGACATTTTCCTCATTCGACAGAGTTAAGTTTTGTACATTTAAAGCACACTGTTGCCTTCAGCAAGGTTTGGTCCTTCTAACTGTGAAGTCTCATAATTTTTTAACGATGTTTGGAGGTATATAAGATGTGATTTGTTAAGCGGTGTCGATGCTCGCATGAGTCAAGATCAGCGGTCTTGCCAAGTTTTGACCGCTAATGGCTACCGGCCTCACTGCCCCGCATGCAATCAGTATAGGGTAATCCCACTCTATATAACTCTGTCCTCTCTGGGGAAAGATAGTCAATTGGCCACCTAAAGTACAATCTGGCATTCGGCTAGATAAAGTAGTCACGCACCAAGAACTAGTTTTACAACGCTTCACCCACCGCAATAGTCAATCGTTCCACTGTTCTAAAAATTATGTTTTATATTTCCCCCCTCCCAATCAGAGGTACCGGTACGGCTTACCGGTGCGTACCGTCACAAATCAAGCACTGATCTTAGGATATATTTACCTTAGTAACGATCTGTCGGACAATCCTTGTTTTCCGTCATAGTTATATGATGGACGTTTCGACTATTTTTATTCAGTACTTTTCAAATTTTTCTAGCTGTTCGCACACTGGGAACTTTGTCACCAATAAAACACATATACATACATAAAAACACTCAAACGTATACTATAGGCTACCATACAAAGTTACAATTACATATAGACCGCGGCAGACGGCATTCGGCACATGCTATCGTGTTTAGTTCAAACTCGCACTCATTCTTAGGATATATAAGCATTAAAAAAACACAGAGTCTTTCTAAAATAAGTTAAAATAATTAATTTGTTTTTATTTTTTTAACATAAATTATTTAGAACTAAACTGGATTTAGTAAAAAAAAAAAAAAACTCAAGAAGGGTGTTCCAAGTGGCCTCTGTTGTGTTCTCTTCCTGGAGAAGCAATAATAATTTTTCCTTTTTGACATGTCTGGAATGATCTTAACTAAATTTTGAATAGTTGCTTCTTTTGGTTCTTCAACAGCTGGTTTTGTACAGTATACAGTACTCAATCTTTTAAAAAGCCCCACAGTCAAAAATTGATTAGGTTTTAGGTATGACGATCTAGGAAGCTGCAGGATGCAGGACTGCCCACCTATCACTCGATTAGCAAAGACTTCTGTTAAATAACCCTTCACTGGATTGTAAACGTTTGGAGATGTTCCATTGTGCAAAAAAATCATGTTATCATGATGTTGCAGTTCTGGTATTACCTTATCAAATAGAATGTTCAAACAACGTTGCCCTGTTATTGTTTCTGCCACACTATTTTGAATCTCTTCTAACAAAAAACTGTAACTTTTAAATTAAGTAGTCCTTGAGCTATTATATGAAGATTCATAGCTGACCATAAACTAAAAATATATTCATGGTGTTTTTTTTTAAGTGGGCCACCATTGGTACCTCAGAAACTATAAAAGTTACAACAAACTTTAAATTGTGGACCTTCCCTATTTTTTCCCTTGCATTAAAAATACAATATTAAAATTTCCAAAAACTTCGCCATATTTTGATTATGGTGGCTAAATTAATTTTTTCAAATGGAAACCCCTATTTTTTATGTTGCATTTCGAATGGGGACACAAATTTAAGACATTTTTATTTCTTTGTATTTTTTCCTAAACCCAACCGTTTATGAGATACAGCCTCTCAAACATTTTCTATTTTATGTTATTTTTTTAATTGGGCCAACATTGGGATCACAGAAAGTATTAATTTTGCAGCATACTTTAAATGGGGAATCTCACCTTGTTTTTTGAGAAATTACAAAATTTGTAAAAATATTTCTAAGTGGCTGAAATTTTCCAATATGGCGGTCAACTTTGAAATTTCTTATGGAGACCCCTATTTTTTATGACGGATTTCGGTTTACAAGCAATTTTAAGACGTTTATATTCTTGGTGATTTTTTTATAAACTTAGCCGTTTAACCGCTAGGAGCGCTGAAAGTTTCAGAAACTCTTATTTCAACAATTACTAATTATTAGAGGCATGTTTTACCATTTATTTGCAAACAATAAAGTTTAACTCAAAGTGCAATATTTTGTACAATGGAAAGTTAAAAAGCTGTTGCAATTTCACAAATACTTTATTTTATACAAAAACCGTACTTAAATTACTGTTAAAAAATCACTGACACAACCACTGTGTATTGTGTAAGAAGATGTATTTATGAGCGCAAGCATGTATTTATGGAGATGAAGGACACTTTGAAAACCTGCTTTAAGTCATAATTAATTAAGTCATCTTGACTGACTTTTTGTGTCCCAAAACATTTTGTTGCCATGATACAAAGAAGTTTCTTACAATACTATCGTTAATACAAGAAGTTGTTAGGTATCGTAAAGCTTTAACGCTTTACGATGTAGGAGAAGAAATGTGTAAAAATAGTGTGCAGTTGTCATGTAAGCAACTTTCAACAGATTTAAGTACGGTACAATTTTTGTATAAAATAAAGTATTTGTGAAATTTCAACAGCTTTTTAACATTCCATTGTACAAAATATTGCACTTTGAGTTAAATTTTATTGTTTGTAAATAAATGGTAAAACATGCCTCTAATAATTGTTGAAATAAAGAGTTTCTGAAATTTTCAGCGCTCCTAGAAGTTAAACGATTAAGTTTATAAAAAAAAAACACCAAGAATAAAAACGTCTTAAAATTGCATGTAAAACCGAAATCCGTCATAAAAAATAGTGGTTTCCATAAGAAATTTCAAAGTTGACCGCCATATTTGTACCTAAAACAATTATTGTAAAATATGCATGTTGGTCATAAACATAATATTTTACATAAATTGTATTACATTACTTAAAAAAAAAAAAAAAAAAAAAAATTAACAAATAACCTGAGTTGTAAGGTTATGCCTATGTAATCAATTCTAAAACTATTGGTACAGTTATTCAGTTATTAAACATTTGGAAGAATTGGTTGTCTTGTAGAAATGTTTGTCTTATCAAATCCTTATCATCTTTAGGTAATGTAATAAGTGTATACCTACCTTATTACTTATTAGTATGACTTTGTAAACTTCAAGCCGCGATTACACGTAAGTTTGAAACTAAAACATTTTCAACTTTTGATGGAAGTTTGAAACTTCCAAAATGACGCCTTATCCAGTATAGGGCCTATCTTATTGGTGCTCTTTGAGTGGCCAAAATATAACAAGCACTTGCAGCTAGAATTATTACATCTTCCACTCTCCACATCTTCAATAACATTAGACAAAAGTAAAAAGGTTGAAACTTGGAAAATTTTAGACATTTTACTGACTGAAAAATGCAAAAATACTTTGTATGCAACTTTTTGGTTTAATGGTTTAACAAAAAAAAATTGAAACTCGAGTTTCAAACAAAAAATTTCAAACATTGTGTTACAAACTGCTGTGTCCACAACTTCAGTGTCACTGCATCGCATCTATTAGTTTCACAGTCTGCTAAATTTATATTCTGAACATAAAACAATGTAAGTTTAACAATCAGTTTATATAAGCAATAACTCTAAACAGTCCCACATCCATTATATAGGTACAGTACTGCTTATTGCTTTCATCATTTGATTCATCTGTTTAGGATAGTGATCTAAAATTACACTATTCAAGTGAAATAAAAAAAATTAAATGTACAAACAAATTAATATTTCTTATTTCATCAAATATTATACTTATTGTTTATACATTGAGTAGGAAGGTTACAAAATAATATCGGTAGTTTATCACGAAATAAAGTTTGGTCAGAGCATACACCCAGACGGTTAAATAAGTCACGCTCGTTTAATATAGAAGCAAGTAAAACATTATGCCTTCTACATAACATCCTTTGTAGGGTAATTAAATGTGTATTGTGTGTGGGAATTTCCATGGCTACTACTTTTACACAATTAAGATATGCTCTTCTAAACCTGTATCCCACAGAAACATAAAATTGTGATAAACAAGGCCAAGGCCTTAAACAAAAAGTACAGTATCAGTCTGTAGGCTGTACAAATAGTGAGATCGAAAATATGATCAAGTTCTTTGATGAGCAATAATTTAAATAGTTACATCTTCCAGGCCACCTTATTCTTTTTAGTCTACTTAATTGAAAGCCTGAACTTATTACCGAATTTCCTTAGGAAAGATGAGCTATTGTAGTGACCCTTATGGGAAAGCCTAACGTCGGGAGTAGTAAATGAGCACCGATCATGGTAGCCAGAACACATTTTTTGGTTTTATAAATCTTTATTTATATACATATGAGTTCGTACTCTAACGGCCGCATTTTACGTCCAATTCGGTCTAAATTTGGTACAGACGTTTTTTTTTTAAATCGCTCGGACGAGTTCATTAGCCAAAAAATCCAACAACCTGATGCACGTTTTTTGACCGGAAATAAATTTATTTGATATTTTTCGTACTAAAATGAATTTATTTTTAGAGTTTATATACAAAGATAAATATAGGAGATTAGTCTGAACATTTTGTTTTTTTACACGACCTTGTAACCTGTCTGGTTCCCACAAAATCGATCAAAACGTAAAAAACCATAAAAGCACCTGGTATTATTATTTTCCGAATCGAGTTTGTTTTTGAGAGCAAAACAATGCAGCCCATACTCCCGAGGCCGCAAGGTTGAGTACAAACTCTTAAAGCAAGCTTTCAAGCTGCGAGCTTAGCACACATGAGCCGAAGCTGGAGGCTGAGGTGGAAATAAATTCCTCTGATATGTTTTGTTCATGGAGACAGCTATTCAGCACCTTCGTGAATAGTCCAATTTCCCAAATAGTAGTTGAAACTCTAAAACATATACAGTACTCTTAATTTTGGAAATTTGCTCAACTCATGTCAGAGGTTCAGCTGCGTGATCAAATTATTTTACTATAGAAATAACTTTTAATCGTTTAGCTTCGTAAATATTTTCTTATTTTTTTTAGGAATAATGACTTTCTGGGACGTCATGAGCTCCTATTTGCAGAACAGTGACTTCTGAAACCTGAAAATGCCTAAAGGAGTAAAATTTTTTTTTTGAATTCATGAAACCTCAAACATAAGTCTTTTATTTTATACAAATTCAAATGAGCATATTTGATGTAAATCCGTAAATTAATTCACAAATTTAATGTTTTTCTTTGTATGAAAATCTTTAAAATAAGGGTATATTGACAACCGCACATTACAATCAGGGTACTGATGAAAAAGGTTGTGTCCTTTTACTTTTGCTCTTTTGTTGTTTGTTGTTGTATTGTTGCATACATAGCTTTTGAAACTTCCTTGTTTGTTCGAAGAGGCTGAAGAATGTGGCTCCTCGTCTGACTCATTGGATTTTTGTCACCGCTTGGTAATCCTGGTCTCAGGCAGGGGCGGATCTTGGCATGTACGACCTGTGCCACCGCACAGGGCACCATCGGCACCGGGGCGCCATGTCTATGGAAAAAAATTGTGGTACTTGTAATTGGAAAATAAGGAGAATAATAGAAAATTATTCTTTTGACAAAGATTCGATATATTATTATAACAACAAAAATACACGAGGTGGCAGAAACTAAAAGTGTTGGGGGTGGGGGGCGTGGCGTATATTTCCGAGAATTCCAGCCGGCCGGTCGCAAATCCCACTGGAAGTGGAATGCAGCGAGTCTGTATTTAAAAATAGCTGCATAGTTTCTGCGAAGCGGAGTGGGGCGCCCCCCTCCGCTGCCCTGAGTGGTGGGGTGGGTATAGAGGAGTATTTCACCCCCACCTGTCACAACACAATTCCATATAACCTCCTGAAATTAGTCATCAAACTTTTTAGTAGCCACATTATCGGCATAATCAGTTGACTGATATGAGAAATAGACCTATGACTGTAAGTTCCAATAATTATTAAGATGACGACAAAAAAAAGCCTTTGGGTAATTTTTATAGAAAAAGAAAGGCTGATATTGAAAAACAAGACCAACAGGAGTCTAAAGCATTAAGCAATTTTTTCCGTGGTGCCTCTGGATAAGCTGATGCTGGAGCTGGACCCTCAGATACTACAAGGCTGCTAACAAAATATGCCAAGTTTGAAACGTAATTTAGGAATATATGCTTTGACTAAAAATGAAATATTAATATAACAAATTGTAGAGAATTAATCAAAGAATTGAACTGTGTACTTGTAAATTATCTTTTCATAAAAGTGTTTGACTAAGAATTATTTGAATTTCGAAAGTGAGGTAAATCACACCCATATGCTGTGAATACAGAAGCGGTCGCCTATTACTCGCCATGCTTGGTTTCGGGCCAAAAGACGTTAGAATCCGTTATATTCAAATTTTCTATGCCGCTCTTGGGAATGAAATTATGGCTTGCTTCTAACGGTTCTAGAGACAAAACTATCCCACGAAACCTTATTCTGTTACACAAAATAAAACCTGGAATCTCCCTCTTTACAAACATATAAAAAATGTCTATAAATAGAACGAACACTCCCATTTCTGACGTGTAGATAAGACTTTTATTGGTTGGAAACCAACTAATTGCAAGCATCTAGAAAACGCCCCATTTCTTGGGAATGGTTAGACCGATTTCTGATTGGATGGCAGTTTTAGAATGGGGAGGCTGTGATAAATCCATCTGTATATAAATATAACTAAGAAAATAAAATGGGCGACCTGTAGGGAGGGACAAAGAAACTGGAATTACGCCCGTAGAGGCGTGTTACGTCACAGTTGTTCTAACAACACGTAAACTAAAACAATGATTACGTATGTAAATATACGTTTTAGAAAAACTTGTAAATACAAAAATTAAATTTTGAAACATTACCTTTCCAATGGAGTTTTTTTTTTTTTGAGAGTGGATGATTTTTAGTGGGTCAAATATTCGATACAATCAAGCGTTACAAATGTGTTGTCTGCCAGTTTAAGGGCCTATTAAAATAGGACATAGCTTTCCATACAAGTAGGCTATTTGTGGGTCGTCTCGAACGCGATGTCACATTTTAATTATTTAACGACCCTTTAATGGTGAATATTACGTATTTATACTTTATGTGTTGTGTACTGTTTTGTGTCATGTGATCATCGTCTGAAATGTTCGTCTTCGACAATGACAGAGGTATGTGTTGAAAGTCAAAACTAGTGTAAGATCCAGCAGGAGACCATTTAAAAGTTGGTAAATTAATTTAAAAAATTTACAATAATGGTCCAGGAAGTAGGAAAAATTACAGTAGGCCTACAGTAAATTATAGTACATTAATCAAAAATTATTTAAGATCTACCATGAGCCAAGAGCGGCTGGTTGGACTGGCCCTAGTATCAATCGAGTTTGATGTGTTGCAAAACATTAAAATAGATTAATTAATCAAAGTATTTCTGAAACCAAAGGTCGGAGAGTTTAAAAAAATATTAATAGGTCAAGCAATGAAATCTCAAATTATATGCAATCAAATTTTGTGTAAAAATAAATGTATACAATTTTCATTTGAGATGAATTTTTCAATTTTCCTTGACATCTCTTTTATTCTAGTGAATGTATTATTTACAACTTGACAGGTGTTATGAGCAAAATAGAAAACTTCTAATACTTTTGTTGATGTTATAGTTAAAAAAATATTTCCTCACAGTTGAATGAATTCTAAGGCACGATTCTTCATTTTACCTTTGTTTATAAAGCACCCAGTACTTATAAAATCTCAACAACCCCGGGACCCTCTGTTTTCTAACCTCTCTCCCACCGATTACTCGGTACATGTTGGGGCGCCAGAACCATGCTTCGCACAGGGCGGCATTTATCCACGATCCGCCCCTGGTCTCAGGACAATAGACCTTTCTTTTCTCGGTGTGTAATGCATTTCAATTATCTGTCTCTGGAAGACTTTTATAATTTGGGAGCTATATGGCAAATACAAGAGTAAACATAAACCAACGATTTAACTAATACAATTTGGAATAAGAATAATTGGCGACCACTCCGAATTCGAACAACAAATATAAATGAGCATAATTATACTGCAAATTAGTGCCCACACACCTGTGGCATGCTACTAGTGTACAGTCAGACGACTGGTTTTAACCATTTTACCTGGGAAATAGTGCAACCTTACAGCCAGATGATTGGCTATAAGACAGTTTTTGTACTAGTAGGCAGTGAATCATTAGTTCCTAAACACCAAAATGCACCCTATATCGCCTCTTCCCTCTCAATTAAAATTGTTACTCTCACCCATCCCATCTGCCTTTAGAAATTATGAAAAAAATCAATGCAGAAAGCAGGTGTTATTTTTTTGTGAACAAATTATTCTACTCAAATAACCTATATAAAGAAGCAAGCTGCTGTCTTATAGACAAGTACCCTTAAGATGTGATCAGGCCTGTATAGTCAAACAACATATTAGTACGGTACCTATACATATAGCAAACAAACAAATAAATTTAGGCAAGTGCTATTTTTTAAACTTGAAAATCTGAATATTTTTTTCAAATCCCATTAGTAGGAAATTTGAGTGTTGTGGGATGTTTTTGCAGAAATTTTAAATGTAAACTTGGGGAGAGAGTTTGCCCCTGTCAGAGAAGTAGGGTGGCCAAGAAGCTAAAGGTGTTGGTACAGTTGGAATCTTTGAACGTAGGTTACATGGGTTCAAACCTAGTTACTGGATAACAATTCACCCATACTATACGCAGCTCCCCCTGCCTTCATTAGTCTAACTGGAATAAAGTACAGATGTTAAGAAAAAACAATTTTTTTATAGTAACTAAATCAAAAATATATAATTTTTAATGGCCTTAAAAATTACACAGGGGTGGTTGCTCGGTCTACTATAATAGTAGTCCATAGGGGTAGAGTTTTGAAACAAGCATAACCTTGAGCGGCCATCTACCTTTCCACCCCAATCCCATAATACTCTCAGGCAGCACCGAAAGGGAAACAGTGTAACTTATTTTTAGCAGATTTTTATTTTTTAGTGGACTATTATGCAGACATGCGACAACTGTGACTGTGTGGTTTATGTAACTACTTTAAAATTTTATACATTTTGAATTTATACAAGCTCAGTGAGGGCAGTAATTTTTGTGAAGGCGACTAAGATACTTTCTTCCCGTAAGACGCACAATATTTTCCCTCCAGCTACAGTTTTAGTAAATAATTTGCATTCGTCTATCGAAGAAACTGTATTTAAACATGGGAATTCATATTTATGAAAATAATAAATATAAATAATTCATTGAGGTAGTGCCAAAAATATACAGAAACGGAAGTTCATTGATGCATTGTTGTTTCAGCAGTTGTTTTACTAACAAATGTTTTAGCTGGCGGAAAGTTGCCTATATAAAAAGCATTGAGTATACTTTCCAGTTTGTCTTCTCTTATAATTACAAAGAGATACAACACATTCTTTACATTATACTTCTGAGCAGATGGCATTGTATTTAGGGTAAACATGGCGGCCGCTTTCGTATGGCCACACTGTATCTATCTAGTCACTGAACTTTCTAGCCCTAATGCACTACTCTAAAGCCTCGGTTTGTAAGACCACGCCGCCTCTCCAAATCCATGATGATCACGCCCAGGTAATTTACGAACTTGCGAAGCATCAAAGCGTCGAAATCACCGTTCAACGTGATAGTGGTTTTTAAAAGCGTGCGACTTGCACCAGCTCCCTTTGACTGGGTAGTATAGTTTGGGTGATGTTCGTGTCTCTGATTGTTTTACAAGTACGTATTTTCAAATGCTAATCACTTTATCTACAATTATGAATGAAGTGTATCCAAAAATCTTAGTGTAAAATATTTTGCCTAATTATTATTGTTAGGCATAGTTGTGTATAAACAGCTACATTTCTTTTCTTTTATTTATTAATATTATTCAGATACATGGCTACTGGGGACAATTACAGTTCACTAGCATTCCAGTTTCGCATATCACTCTCTTGGATATGCAGCATCATCAAGAATACTCTTCAGGCCATAAATAGGAATATGTTGCATATTGCCATCCCAAACCCAAATAAGGAAATGATGACAGTTACCAATCATGGATTCTGGGAGAGATGGAATTATCCCAATTGTTGTGAGGCAGTAGATGGGAAGCATGTTCGAGTGAAGTGCCCTGCCGACTCTGGCTATTTTTCTATTGTAAAAAACCTTCTCAACAGAAAGCTCTCTGATCACAATTACAAGTTTATAGTTGTTGATGTTGGCAACTATGGGAATGTAGGATACTACTATTCTCCCAAGATCCACTTTTGGGAAAGCAGTTTCTCAAGGAACGTTTCCATTTCGAGACCCGGCCGAACTTCCGAGAACTATATTGTGGTAAATTACTTTATGATTGGGGACAATGCTTTCAAATTGACACCTCACTTTATGAGACCTTTTCAAAGGCAACAAGCAAAAGAAGATGACACCAAAACCAGTATACAACTACAGACATTGTCGGGCCCGGCGATGCAGTGAAAATGCATTTGCTATCCTATCCCAGTACTTTAGAGTATTATTTACACCAATTGCCCTCTACCTACAGAAAATGTGATACCTATGCAGTTCCAACAAAAGGAAGAAAAGCAACACGTTTGGCTTACTGCGTATGAGAAAAGTTTATAGGCTTCTTTTGTAGTGAAAAGGGTTCTGTGGATTGGCAGCTGAATGCCATTCAAAAAAGTAACTGAATTTTTGAAGTATCTTATTTAATGATAAAAAAAACTTTAAATTTGATCTACACAAAAAAACAAATTTTAAATGACGTTTCCCTTTGTTTGTACCTTATAGAAGGCTGTGCATCACTATGTTTCCTCTTTGGTTTTTATTAGGTAAGGCTTAGGCCTAATATTTTATTTTTGTTAGTTCACATTTTAAACCATACAGTTCAAAACAGACCTTATCTCGTAAGTTCCTCGAAAATTTGTTTCCAAACATTGTTTTTCACAATTGCATCATAATAGTTTTTTTTTTTTAGAAAAATCGAAGCGAACTGGATTATCTCGAACCAGATCTATCAACTTATCATCCAATTCACCCGTGAAAACATTAGACTTCATAGTATTAAGTAATACACAGTAAAATAATAAGTTAATACAGCTAAATATATCTCACAACAATTATAAAAAAGTTGCTTAAAGAAATTAAAAGCAGTCTATTGCGCTGCAAAACACCCAACGCGCACGCCCGAATAGACTGAGACCTATGCAGAGCGTGCCATGCTGAGATATCACACCTTCGATCAGCTGACGCGATATCGGCAGCCGGCGTCTTAGAAACTACGCCAATGCTCTTGCATTCACTCTGTTCTAGCGTTGACGTGGTCATCACGTGCTATAATATTTTCATGATATATTCTCTTTTTAATAATGCCCCACTAGT
>JAGFPH010000025.1:1205621-1228525 GCA_018207615.1 Philaenus spumarius
TAATCTTTTACTAGTTTGTTCTTACTCAACTGGGTCAAAATGTTATAGTGCGAACAATCTTGGCGGATGCCCGGCGTGGTCTTACAAACCGAGGCTTAAAGGCAAATTCACACGGCGAGTAATTTGCAAACCTAACTTGAAGTGTTATGAATTTTGGAAATAATAATTTAAAAATTGTTACTAAATGTATGGAATGTATGTTTACTAAATTTATCTTGAATAGGAAAACTTCTTATAGTTTTTTTTTAAATAAATTATTATGTACTGTTAAACCCTGCGCTATTTTATTCTAAATAAAAATATTGAGCCAAAAACAATTTATTTTAAAACTAGGGGAGACCCCTGCGTGCTTCGCATGCCAACCCCCAATGGAACCTTCTAAAAACATACGTTATGTTTTATTTATAATAAAGTTGTAGTATTAATAATAACCTCAACACTAAGATGGTAAATAATGTTAAATGTTCAAACCAAATTATTTCTTATATTTTATAACAGCAGTTAATAATAGTTAAAAGAACCAGCAAGGCTCAGGTCTACACTTTAAAACCCTACCTAAAAGCTAGAAATACAAAAATAATTGCTTTAAATTTTGAAATCAGCTGTTAATGGAAATATTGAAGCAAACATCTATATTATGTTATTTTATTCGAAATTGGTTGCTATGGTAATAAAATGTAAATACATGTGTTGGTTTATCATTCCAGGCCTAACCTAAGATTTTTTCTGACTAAATTTACAAATACTAGCTGACCCGTGCGAATATTTCGCAAGTTCGGAGTAGGCCTACATTTACCTGATTTAATTCAGTTAATTAAGTTTATTTATTTACATTGGTGTATAAATAACAGTTTCCCTATACAATCTTACAGTGTAAACAATCTAACTAACAGCTGTCTTGCTAGTTAAACAGATGGTTAGTAGATGGCGCCTTTCATTAGGAACATATACAGTGACTAGATAGAGACAGTGTGGCCACATGAAAGCGGCCGCCATGTTTTTCCTAAAAGTAATGTTATCTGCCATAAAGTATAATGTAATTTATTTTCAAAATATTTATAAAACCTTTTGTTTTATTTCATAAAGGCCTCGTAAACAACTTTTTAAATGTTAAAAAGAAGTTAGAAAGCAGATAAGTTGTTTAAAATGAAATAACCTATAAAAAATAATGATTTTTAACCTACTATCACATTTTTTACTAGTCTATGCGGATAGTTGAGTAGCCTACTGACGTTAATTAAAAACTAATAAAGCTATATCAGGTTTGTGTAATGAGGGTACAATGTACTACGAGGGGCTGCTTTTGTCTGTGTTTGTGAGTTGGTAAAAGTTTCTAACTGGTAATGTAACAAATAGGGAATAAGAAAGTGTTTTGTAAATCGCTGAGCTGAAAACACATAGGCCTATAAATATTCACAAATGCAAAATTCAATAAAAAATAAACATACATAACAAATGCACCATAAATTTTAAACAACAATTTTGTTGCTTAAAATTCCCCAGAGTTAAAGTTTTATGACAAGTTAATTATGAAATTTGTATTTACTGATTTTAGGTTTCAATTCAGTTTGAAAAGCAAAATCTTAAAAATGATTTTCTTAAAGCTAAATTTGAAATTTTTCCTAACTTAATGAATAAATTAAAATATCAAAAATTCAAAGTATAACAAAACGAAAAATAAAACAACGAATAGGCCTAAATCAAAATGCAAAATTATTATCCTGTTGTTAATTAGCCTTTTTTATCAATAAATAAATTTTACAAATTCAATATTTTCAAAGTTACACTTTCAGATTTTTACAATGCATTTATTTCCATCTGTTTTTTTTTTTTTTTTAATAAGCGAAGCAATTAAAACTTTCCTAACTAACTCATTTATTTATATTTCAATTGAAAGCTAATAATAAAATTAATGTCTCTAACAACAATTTAACATCGAAATTACAATTCTTTGATTTTGAGGTTAGGCAATTCAAGATTTTCAAGTAAGTTATTCAAGGCCGAAAAACAGGTTTCATTACTAATTTCCCTCATTATTTCAGTTAGGCCTACTTATTAATGTGGTTCTCGTCTTAGATTATACAGAAAAAATAACGAGTCCAATTTAATTTGAAAACTATAAACAAACGTAGGGCTAACACGGACGAAATTATAGGTTTGGGCCAAAAACAGTTCTTAAAATTGCGTAATACTAATATTTATTGCATTTATCTTTTCTATTGATAAAAAGGATTAGCTTATGTTATGAACTTTTTAAAATGTTGTAAATAAAAGACTTTTGGTATGTACTTTTACTTCTGAAATATGCGCGCTGAAACGATTCCGTAGAGTGGCGGGAGTAGCCTAATCTGCTGTCATTTCCTTATTAATTTGGTGCAATATCACATACTTCAACACAAATCGCTTTAAAATAACTATTACGTTTATTTTAAAGTAAAAACTAACAAATATCTGTTAAAAAATCGGTAAAATCGCTTTTACAATATGTGAACGTGAATGAATGTAATGTAAACAGATACGAATTTAGGAAAAACATGGCTGCCGACATCTTGACCAATAGGAAACAAGACCACACTTGGCCACACTGTCTCTATCTAGTCACTGTAGGAACATATACAGTGACTAGATAGAGACAGTGTGGCCATATGAAAGTGGCCGCCATGTTTTTCCTAAGAGTAATGTCATCTGCTCAGAATTTATAATGTAAAGATTAGTGTTATATCTCTTTGTAATTATAAGAGATATGACCTCTTTGTTTTTTTTATAAAGGGAAAAACAAGCGATTTAATTGTTACAGTTTGATATTTATATTGAAATTAAATAATAAAAACTGTGTTTCTTCTTAAAAAGTGTATTCTGTTTTTTTAGTGCAAACAATTTAACAAATATAATAGAAACAGATAAGAATTTAGGAAAAACATGGCTGCCGGCCAATAGGAAACAAGACCTCACTTGGCCACACTGTCTCTATCTAGTCAGTGTAGGAACATACAGAGTATAATATAAGTTTTTTAAATCAATTTTTGTTATTAAAACATGAATTTTAAGCTGTTTGTCTATTTTTCCCGTGTAGTGGTTAAGGAAAGCTTTAAAATGATGCCTCATTCATGTAATTTGATGATGTATTAAGGAAGTTATGGCGTACCGACAAAAAAATAGTCTTGAGAAATAATATATGCGATTAAAATAATAAAAGGTTTTTACCGAAATGAATTATAGCCTATGTTACTCAGGGATAGTGTAGCTTTTTAATAGTAATACTATTTTTTCAATCGGTTCAGTAGCGCCAGAGATTACCCCCTACATACAAACAAACAAACTTTACCTCTTTATAATATTAGTATAGATAAAGTCATACAAACAAATTGGAAGTTATTTCTTCTTCCAATTGTTTTTGTCAGATAACGTAGTAAACACGTTTGTCTATTTAATTGTACGAGGTATCCAGACAAAAATAATAAATAATATTAATCGGTTTTGGACCGATATATTTTTGTTTTCTGTGCATAATGTATACATTGAACCAAAAAATAAAAATAAATATTATATTATTTAAAAAAAATGAGTTTACCACAGATTAAATACGATAAATCGATGAGACTCATTATGATCTGTGGTCGTATCTCTTATCTTCAGTCATAGGCTTGCAGACTCGCAGACTGATTCTCTTGGTATTATTAACTCTGTTCAGTAGTCAGCTGGTACTGGTAGTGGTAGTGGTAGTGGTCCGATGTTATGTTTTAGACTGGTATTGGAGGAGGGTATTTTAAAATCTAATCTTTCAGTTTTTATGCGTTGTAAGTATGTATTAAGTAAAGTATGCGTTTGATGTGTATGATTTTAAATATTTTTTCCATATAATAGGCCTACACTAATGTTTTTAAAGTTTAATTTAATATTACATTCCTACATAATTAATTGTATTATTAAGCCCTTTAATCTAAATAAGCAGGGTTGCCAGATACAATATTTGAACAACTTTTAACATCATAATATTTATTTATAGTTGTTTTAATATGCACAACTGAAAAATCACAAGTTAAATAGATTCAATATTATATTATAGAGGTAAAATTTGTTTGTATGTAGGGGGTACTCTGGAACTACTGAACCGATTGAAAAGAAGTTTTACTAATAAAAAGCTACACTATCCCTGAGTAACATAGGCTATAATTCATTTTGATAAAAACATTTTTTATTTAAATATTTGTAAATTTAGACGGAAAAAATCTTAGGTTAGGCCTAGACCGAAATAAATCAACACAATGTATTTACATTTATTACCATAGCAACCAATAGAATAACATAACAGTTAAAACAACTGTTTGTTCCAATATTTCCATTAAGAGTTGATTTAAAACTTCGAAGCAATTATTTTTGTATTTCTAACTTTTAGGTTAGGTTTTTAAAGTGTAGACCTGAGCCTTGCTGGTTCTTTTAACCTTTATTATAACTGCTGTTATAAAATAAACGAAATAATTTGATTTGAACATTTAACATTATTTACCATCTTATAGCTTTGGGGTTATTATTAATCCTACACCTTTATTATAAGTACAGTAGCCTAAACATAACATGATTATGTGTTTGGAAGGTTCCAACTGGTTTAACGTGCGGAGCACACAGAGGTTTCTTCTAGTTTATCATAAAATTATAACTAACCCTAAAAAATTTTAAAATACTTTTTTGGCAGTAAAATACCTAAGCTTCCGAATATTTTTCACTAGATGAAATTTTGCGTAATTGTGTTTTTGATCAGGTTTTGTGAGTATTTGTGAAATTCCATACATGTCATATATGTTTAAAATGATATTTGACCAAAATTATAACTTTGACAGATTCAATGTTTAGTTGGTTTCTTTCATTACTCCATAGAGACATTAATATTCAAAAACACCCGCTCAATACTGGAATTTGTTCCTGGCAGAGGAAACAGAAATTATTCACCGATTTTTAACAACTCTGAAAAATTGTTTTATATTTTCCTTACAATTGAATCCAAGACAAAGGTGCTGATCACACCTATGCTGTATAGTATTATGTAGAATGTGTGTAGGGCAATCTACCCAACAAGGAGATAATTTTCCATTCCAGATTTTAAGTAAGTGAAAATATTTTTACCTGGATTTCTCTTTAATCCCTTAAAATTAGTGTTTGTGTTTCTATTAGATTGATCTTTCTTAAAGTCTCCAACATATAAGTGCTTACGGTTTGGGCAGTTTCATTAGGCATGGTTTTAAACTCAATGAACTTTGTAGGCCTGATTTCCAATCAAAATTGTGAATATCTTTTGGTTTCCGTGATTACTGTCATCCACTGATACTCCAAAACATGATATCCCATTCATGACTTCAATTACTTCATCGCATAACACTATTAATTATTGCTTCAGTTTTTATTCGAGCACAAGCATATTTTTTAGCAGTTTCAGAATCATTGAATACTGCCTTATACACAAAACACGTGTGCAGCCATTGGACCTGTAACTTAGGTGATGACTAATTGAGTGAAAAGCCACAGTACCCTCAGCTGCGCTAACTTGATCATCCAATTTCGAAAACTTTGGAGCAAAAAAATGACTTATATTAGAACAATCTGCACACTTTTGAATGTTTTGTTTGTGATGCTCACTGTTTAGGTGACGCTTTAAATCACCAATACCTTTGTTTGAAACTGATAAATATTGATCGCATACCTGACATCATGCTTCGTGTTCGTTTCTTACTCAAGAAAAGTTTGGGTATTTTGTAAAGTGCTCGTAAAGTGTCATTGAATTTGCATTTTCATTTTTCTGACATGTTTCACACACAACAACGAATGTCTAAAGTAAAACGCCTCTTCTGTAAAAGATATATTTCACTAATCAAATAAAAATTAATTATTAATAATAAAAAATCACTCAAAAGAGGCTAAGTTTGCGGTAAAACTGTGCATGTGCAATAATGTAAGGTGAGCGTATCAAGGTATTCAGGGTGGAAGGGACTGACTGGAGAGAGGCACTGTGCAGGTGTGGAGGGTTTACGAAGGCAAGAAACATAAATACGAGCGACAGGAAGACGCCGCCGCATTCTACAACCGTCAGCAGCTTGCTCACGCTGCACTCGGAATTAAGGCTAAGGACTAGAATTTTTATCATGTCATTATTTTGATTATTATTGCTGGTTTTCAAAAAAAGCCGGACATTTTAGATAATTTTTAAAAGCCGGGAGGACAGGAGAACAATCGTTAAAAAGGAGGACATGTCCTAAAGCCAGACGTATGGTTACCCTGCTCCCAAGGAAGCCATGAAACAATTTCAATAATGTAATGTGATTTGAAACATTTGAATATATCTATACCTACCCTATTTAAAATTATAAATTTGTACTGAAGTAAAATATACTTTTAATATATTCGAAATAACGTTAAAAATTTGGTATGTAGGCTACTCTTAAATCTTAAGAATAGTATATAGGTTATTGTAGTTTTCAACATGTTGTGGTTTTAAAATTTTATGGCTTATTTTGAATTAATGGTAGGCTAGGCCTATTAAAGGAGTATTACATTTAATTGTTTGGTGAAAGTGCTGAAGGGTGACAATAAACTTTCATATAATGCTATCAAACCACCTATTTTCTGTACGTACTCTAACTACACTGATTGTAAAGAGTAAATAAAAAACTGTCTTGGCCTAATATAAAGTAATAACAAGAAAGAGAAAACTTACTAAGCATATACTTCCTATTAAATCCATACAAGTGTTTAAAAGAACATAGTTAAATAAAATTTGTGTACTACATAAAAGTTGGATAATATACAAAATAAAACAAAAATATCTTTCCAAAGTTGTTATTTTTAAAAAAATTAGGTAAAACCCAAAGTATCCTGGAATACTATTCCAGGAAATAAAACAGTTCGGCGGCGGTCAGGTTGAATAGACATCTTCTAACCCCCACTACACCAATATTGAGCATCACCTTTTTCCATAACCTCTTCAACACAGATTCTTGTTTGGGAGCCAGTTTACAAAAATCTTTCTATGTGAAAATGTTTTTAAAAATATCTTTATTTTGTACTTTTAAAAAATGTTCGGAAAATTTTAATACACTAAAAATTAGGGACATATTAATGGTTTTTCGGGACGCTGGGTCACAGTGGTAAAAATCGGGACTGTCTGAAAATCTGGTCACCGTAACCAGGGCCGGTGAGAATAAAAGAAGGGCTCAGCCAATCTTTTAAAGTTTGGCCAACGCCGCCACTGCTGGTGAGGGGGGGGGGGGGGGTTGGCCGCGTGATGTCATAGGGTTGTCAGCTGCGCTTATCCACTAGTGCGACCTTGGCTTTTTCCCAATGAATCCCACCTGTTGTTTGTAATAGGCGCTGAATTTTAAATGGAAAATGTTTAATATTTGTTATTTATGGTGTCAGTTTTGGGTAAAAAGAGGGAATTTCAAACAAAGCTACTGAATCTATTTTTAGGTGACAATAGTTATAGCAGTACTAATTACTAGATACTATTTATGGAAATCAAATATACAATATATTTTTACATTGAGTTAAAAGAACGTACAACAGTTTGCATTACAATTTTAAGTTAACTTAAAACTCCTTAAGAAATTCAACACAATTTTTTTAAACTCTTGCCACCCCTGGCAAAATTTGTTTCAGAATTGGTTATTATAAACATCATTATTATGAATTAGCAACAGTAGCTGATTGATCAAATTTCATTGCGTAAATCTTAATTTTCATGAAGTTTTAAAGTGATACAAATATAAATTTAAAAATACAGTGCCTAATTTGTAGCCAAATGCCATATTTTAATACCTGTAAGATTAACCTTGGAACTGGTGGCCATTTCTCTTTGTTCTAGCAGATCCTTTTGAAGTAAAAGTTGTGAGCCCCAAATATATTAATTTACTATTTTACTTTACTAAGGAAAGAACAAATTTGTATACACCTTACACCCGAGAAACATTTTGATTTATCTAATAAAAATAATCTGTGTTAATGATTTATTAATATTTAAAACAATTATTTCATGTAAACATTGAAATAGTTACACTATTTCAAAATCAAAGTTTAGTGCAAGTCAACAGAAATATGTTTTACAATTGCAGTGTATTACTGTATATACGCTACATATAAGTAATATGTAAAATGCTAAAAACCCAAATTTGATAGAAACCTAGAAAATTGTCATGCAAAGTTAAATAACATTAAAAGATGACTGAAAATCTGCTTAGCCTCCTTGGAAGTAAACAAAACTGGATATTAGTAAAGTAAACATATCTGTAACTGATTTATTGTGTTTTCGCTCATTTTACCTTGTCTAGGTGCATTAGTATTTAATTAAAGCATTATTTATTGATTGTTGAAAGGGTATAATATGAAAGAGGGTGCCACTAGGGGTTGAAAGGTACCGTATCAAGGGGGACATTAAGTACTAAATACATGCTGCCGGCTAATTCAAAGCAGTGGTGGTTGTATGGCAGTGCGGCTCGAGTGACAAACCTGTGATGTCACAGCGTAGAACCGGCTGGCAGCACGTATCGAGAGGGAGTGGCTGACAAGCCCTTATACTAGTGATTCTCGCCGGCCCTGACCGTTAACTATCATAAATCTGTACTTTGCATGTTTTCTTTCTCTTGTAATTTATGTAATAGTTGTCAGTAACTGTTCTTCTATTTTTTTAGAGTCAGTGAAATGTGTAGCTTGGTAGGCTAAATACGGCTTTTTGACTTCACTGGTCACCTTATTCTTATTAGCAAATATATCTTTTTTTGTAATAAACAAAGGCCTAAAAATACCTACTAGCTGCCCTTAAAATTGTACCAACTATAATTCTTTATATTATTAAGCACTTAAAAATATTGGCTGGTTTTTTTAAGTCATTGAAATTTTGGCTACTAACACTAGTGATATTGCCTGGTGTCCAAAGTTAGACAGGTAGCGACCATAATTTCACAATGGTTAAATTTTTGATCAGGTCCATGTTATATTTTTGAGCTATGCAACTATAATATAGGTTCAGATAAAACATTAGCCTTTGCTAGAAGATCTAAAGTAAGAAGCAAGTTATTTAGCTTAGATGCTTAATTTATTCCTATGTTCCATGGGCACAGAATGGTGACATTATCATGGCATACTATATCAAGAATGCAACTCATGCTACAGCCTATGGTAAATTTCGACCTGTTCCACCTAGCAGTCTAGTCAATAAGATCATAGATTTCATCAAAGAAGAGGTAAATATGTTCAACATTCATTGTCAAAATTTGAATAAAAAGAGTAATTTTGTCCATCTGTGTGACTTTCATAACTTTAAGTAATTTACTTTCTTGTTCGTGACGCGTTTTGGAACTTTATTCCGTCATCAGGTTCTCGCTCTATTAAGGTCGTTAAACACATTACAATAAAAAACACAGTCAACATAACACAAAAATACACGCACAATAACACAAACACTATAACTTAGTGTGTGCACACATTTTCAAATACATAGGGTCAACTGTATGTCACATGAGTAACCATATGTATTCGCCGATGTGCACACGCCGAGTTATAGCGTATGTATTATTGTGTTATTATGCGCGTACATTTGTGTTTGTGTTGTGTTGACTGTGTATTTATTTTAATGTGTTAACAACCTCAATAGAGCGAGAATCAGATGATGGAATAAATTTCCAAAACGCGTCATGAACAAGTAAGTAAATTAAAAGTTATAAAAGCCACACAGATATACAAAATTACTCTTTTTTATATAAATATGTTTACTAGATTATTATTTTGTTTATCATCTGTAATTAATATTCATTCAATTTAGACACTATCCATATTATAGTTGTAGCTAGGCTTTATCAGGGCTGTCCAACATGAGGCCCAGAGGCTGTATGCTTCTTGCGGCGACATTTTTTTGCGGCCAGCAAAAGTATAGAAATATTCAGAAAAAACTCAAATATACACAAGCGAGTCATTTCTGTACCAACGATGAAATTCAATAATATACAAAGGCTATGTGAGTCACTAGCGATGGATACAAGGCCCCCAACGAAGTTACATGAGGACTTTTTACTATTACTGAATATTTGTTAGTTTAGCACAGGAAACTGTTTGCAATGTTTCTTCGTTCTACGCAAGGAGATTCCTCTTTTCCTTAAAAATGAAGTGAAGTCCAACAAAAACTGGAAAATCAAATTAAAGATGCAAAATTTCTATCAGACCTTGAATTTTTAATAGATCTGATATCTTGCCTTAACGAATTGAATTTGAAGCTACAAGGAAAGCATCAGAATATCGCCAATTTAGAGCCACATAAGAGGATTTAAAAATAAAATTAGGCTTTCCAGTAGAAAAACGTGATTTTTAATTTTTTTTACAATCTGTAAAGAGCACTTTGAAAAATAAAAGATGTTGAGGAAGGTCATATTAACTCATATAAAATGCAATGACACAATTGCAGAAAAATTTGAAAATCGGTTTAGTGACTTAAAGAAAAATGACGGAGAAATTTCAGTTTCTACTCAGTCGTTTACTATTTGTGTTGAGAACGTAATCGGGATAGTGTGATTTGCAGTCAGATCCTTTTCACCAGGGAATAACCAAAATAGGAATAATTTTTTTTTTAAGTTTAGGTACTCCAACTTGCAAATCTTAAGCCTTATAATGGGCTCAATGCTGGAAGCACGTTTCTTTGCGAAAGCAGCTTTTTCAACATGAGATTTGTAAAGTCAAAATATAGGTGTTCCCTGTCTGATAAGTCACTTACTTAGTTGTTTCGTTTGTCAACAACAAATATTAATATTGATTCATTGGTTAATGAAAACCAACATCCGAAAAGTTCCCAATAATGTTTTTTTATTATTTGTTATTTTGTTGAATAAATACAAATAATTAAACAAACACGTTTTTGTTTTTTTTTTTTGTGAAAAACACTGATAAAGTTGCATACAAAGTATTTTATGATGAAGCCCTCACAACCTCATTTTATTTATAGCGGCCATTGAATTTGGCCAACCCTGGGCTATATTATGTTTTGTACCTTCAAAGTTGCCAATCCATTAAATTCATTCTGTTGCCATTTATTTTCTCCCACTAGAAACAGGTTCAAAACAAAGCAAGCTATGAGCTCAAAGAAAATAGAATGGTGAATGATTTAAAAATTTTATAGAGGCTTTCAAACTTACAGTTTGGGAATGCTAAAGATAAGAAGTTGGGGCTGACCTTTGTTGCGGATGTTATCAATTAAGTTAAATAAATATGCTCTTAGTTCTTTATTTACTGATGAATCATTCCTAAAGTTCCTGTTTAATTGGTTTCTTTATTATTTCCTATTTAAAGTAATAAATTATTTTTAAATCAAGGACAGTGTATCTCTATGCTAGTGAGTTCCCATGCTTGTACCTTCTTCCTTTTATCAATAAATCTTTGAGACAGAAAATGTCATCCACAAAGTTCGAATCTTGTAATTTTGTATGAACATCCCTCTAATTTGTGCATTTTCCATATGTTACCAGTCACAACTTTCACCATTACAGTGCTTCGATAACCTGAACGTCAAAGAAATGACTAAAACTTTGCATTATCAAATAATTCGAAATAGCGAGATTCGAGTTACCTATGCAATCAGCAACTTCAAGTTATGGAGGGCCCAAGATGACTGACCTCTGTTCACTTTGGCATTGTATTTTGATAACTTTTATTTCTAACCTTTCACACCTTAAGCTACAGTTTTTAATAGGTTATGTTTTTCCTTTATTCGTAAGGGTACGCAATATCAGGACAAAACAGTCCCATGCAGTCTTCTTCAATGTAACTTATTCTGTAACCTATTGTATAAGGTATTTCTGTACTTCTGTTACAAAAAATAAAATGAATTTATGTACATTTCGAGTCCCGCTAATCCGAACTAATTGGGACCGAACACTGTTCGGTTTAACGGGAATTCGGAATAGGCGGATTTCATAAATAATATCAACGTACTGACATGTTAATGGGTAAATATTGTGCGGGGATATCTGCTAATGTCAGCTCTATACAGCGTTGATCGGCTTATGAACAGGTTCAGTGAAAGTCGGAAAGGAAATGCAATTCCTTCGATGACTCATAGCGCTGAGACATTACCTACCCCTCTCCCTCCCGCGTTTCAAACATATTTATGAATCACTGTACTGAGCACTAGTCTAGTCGTATCTAGTTCAGTGTTTACTCTAGCGACTTTGATAAACTGTGTGCGCTTATTGCAGATTTATTGTAAATCTTTGTTCCGTGAGTGTTGAGTTAATTTACCGAGTCACTGTGCCTTTTTTATTTATGTTCGTAGTCCTTGACGTCAACTGTTAAACATTAAACATGGCAAGTGAACGAAGTCATTCTTCGTGTACTTTAAAAGAAACACTTGAATTTAACTGGAAAACTCTATTTAACTATTTTGTATAACAATAAATGTACATTTTTTCACGAACATCTTTTTAGTTTCTCCTGTTTTTTAAGTTTAAAAAATCGGTATTTTTCCTGAACTCTGTTCGGAATAGGCGGATTTTCGGATTGGCTGGACTCTGCTGTATTTAGTTAAACTTAAAATAGCCCACGTTGGCTGTCATTTTGCAACCTTTTAATTTTGAAAAATTATTTAAAAAAAATATAAAATATGAATTTACTTTGATTGTGCTTCAAATGAAATGAATTTAAGTTTGACTTTAATATTTTATCCTTAGAAATAATACGTTTTTTACATGGTGGGATTCTATGCTTGAAAGGTACTTGAAGGACGGTTGGTGCTGTAGTAAGAAATTAGTCCTTTTCTGTTGAAATGAAAACTCTGAATTTATTAAACATAGAAACATGAAATCAAAGAAATATTAGATTCACCTATCCTAAACCTACAAATATTATCAATCTTATCAAGTCCTTTACGAATGTTCTTTGAGAGCTTTTATCAAAAAATAATTGTCATAAGTACCTGACATACACACACTTATTTTTTCGTCACTAATATCGCGCATTTTATGATTTTGATTTCTTTGAAATTGTACCTGTTCTACTTTATGTAACGTGCGATAAAAAGCCAAACTTTATTAAATTACAGAATGGCAAACACAGACACAGTTTTTACTAAATTTTAACTGCAGGAGAATAATTATATTGATGTGGGAGTAGGATCTTAACATGAAAATTGTGTCATCTTGCACTATATAATTACCCTAAACTTTGACTTTAAAGGTCTGCTGGGCAAAACATCCGATAGTAGAAATCTAAATTGTTTTAAATTTAACATTGCTCTTACGGGATAAAACTCTAAGATAGCTGCCTCTACAGCAGACTCTTAAACAAATATTAAAGCAATTCCAAGAATGATAAATTATTCTGTGTACATTATGTACTCACAACAGTAATACTGTTATATTTATTTGTTTGTTAAGTGTGAGTCAGTCATAGACTGTTAAACAATGTCATTTAGGTGAGTCAGAACATTTGTAAAATTATTATTTGTCCTCAAGCACCACAGTAAATGAAACATCCATTTACAACTCTAACAACTCTCTTTTATTTTATTAAAATCCAGCAAACATTTTATAAACAAACAATTTTTAGTATACTATAATCAAAGATTTTCAAATTAAATTGTATTTTCATTATTCATCGCTACTGTTCATTAGTTTGTAAGAGCTTGGTTATATTAAATTCTATTTCTTTTATAAGTAGACTATTTCTAATTGGTAATTCATTTTACCTGTATTTTTGCTACAATAGTATAGCTAGTAGATTTATGTCAACCATCTAATGGAAAGAATTAGGGCCTTACAGCAAGGTACCAGCAAATGTGTTGTCAAGTGTTCATCAAGAATGAACCATACACCCGTCACTTTGCATTGATTTGTCAGGGGTCTATGTGGAATGTACAGGGTAAATCAGACCACCCGTGCACAATGTATAGCGACTGAACCAAATGAGCTACAGCCTATGTTTTAACTTAAACCCCTCTATTTTGATCCTAGAGAATTCAGTAAAAATATTTTCAAATCTCAAAAATACCCCAAAAGTGTTATTTTTTGGGGGGTGCGTGTGGTTTTTGGAAAATTTTCAAATGTAAAGGTAGGTTGAGTGATACCTCATTTTAAAGGTCTCTGTTCACTGATTATTTTGGAAAAAAACATTTTAACTTATCTTACTGCGTTATGTACAGGGTGTTCCAAAACGTCAAAAAAGTAGCGTTTTACAATTAGTTTTATTGTTACCATATAAGATAGACTACTTCAACCAAATTTTTATCCTAGATTCACGAGAACATACCCTTTCCAAAAATGTTGTTAAGCTGCCCATTATTCAAAAATACTTTCAATTTTGGAAAAAATAACAGATAAATACTCCAAATAGTAACGTTAATCATGAAGCACACCATTGAAAAGGTCTTTCAAAAACAATCATTTTTTGTACTTAAAGATTGACTTTATCTCAAACTGTTTCAAAATGGCTCCTGAGAGCGTTATATTCCAATGCTCTTTATCGCCTATTACTCAATGATATTTGCCATTTTTGGGTTGGATGGTAGGGGTGTGTTGACACTAGTATACTTGATTGTAAAATTATACTTTTTTTATAAAATATTTTAAAAATTTATTTAAATTTTTATTCTAAGTTATAAACAATGAACACGAAAACGTGTTAAGTGCAATTACAATTGATTAGGACAGATAGAGTCACTTGGATCAGGATTGGATGGTGGAGGTAGTGGACCTAAGTCCTGACGCATGCCCATGGGCAGTAGGGCCGAAGTTTTGCAAGAATGACAGGAAATTATTTATATAATAGATAGATAACTAAACAAATTTGTACAGAGACTTTTAGCTCATAACATCTTCTTTGTTTTGTACAGATAACTGAACCACTTAATACTTCAGTGGATATTGGATGTGGCTCAGGGCAAAGTACTGAAATACTTTCTCCTTATTTTAAACAAGTCATTGGGATTGACAATAACCATTCTCAGATAGAGCTTGCTAAACGACACAATACCATTCACAATGTCTCTTACAGGTAACTCAATACAGAAAGATTTTAACTTGTAAATGAGTGTTAGTTTCCTAGATAATTTCGTTATTATGAATGAGTGAATGTTTGAGAGTTAGCTTTAAATGTATAAGTATGAGTGTCTTTATTATTTTTGGTTTTAAATTATTTTTTGTTTGTTTTACATGTTTGTAAGTGCACAATCTCCGAACTCAACCCGTGAATTTCTAAACCGAAACCTTCATGAAGAAGTACCATGTCATATAACCCTCATGTGGCTGCGGTGGTGGGTGGCGGAGTTATAGCAGCATACACGACAAACCATGGTTACATTTATTATATACAAGGCCGTAACCATGTGGAGGGGGGTTAGGGGGTCAAAATCCCCCCCGAAATCCTGAAATTTAGTTGTAAAAATTAATACTAGGTTTAAAAAGTGCAAATTAAATTATAAAATAGACAACACAACAGGGGATCCAACAGCAACATATTTTACATTATTGTGCATTGCAAGCATACTGATATTTAGATTTACTTGATTAAACTACAACATACAATACACATGGATGCGGTAGGTTACAGACTTACTCGCTTGTGAGCTTGATCTTATCTAAAATAAGGAAACTATGAAGGTTCAACAAAAATACTTTACTCTAACAAAACACGCAATGCTCTGTGTATTGAACATTCTCCTAATATGGGGGTTGGCCTGCGAAGCACGCAATGCATTGTGTATTCATGGAGCGAAATGCACTGTGCGTCGGCCGCTTCTCATAGTGTTCAGTGTCAAGCTCACATGTGCGTCCTTAGCAGTGAACGTGTTAAAAGGGTTTAAATTCAAATCCCCGGTCCTGATCTGACAACCCCCCCCCCCCCCCCCGAAAGGCTACGGCCTTGATTATATATATTGACTTTTAAAGTAATATTTGTAGCGGTTAGAAACAATTTTGTCAGGTACTTTCTGGTGGGAGAGTTATGCCTTGTAAAAAAATTACCTCAACAGAAGTGACAACTCCCAAGTCCATACATATACTGCATGAGTTAAAAAACATATTTTTTTCTAAACTTTTGGTTTACTACAGTTTTTCTATACTTTATATCAATATCTCTAACACCACTATATATATATTTTTAGTTTCACTATTTTCATAAATAAAGTAAGATAGTTTTTTTGATAGAAAACATATTTTTTTGTCACTTTTTTACAATAGTTTGTTATAGTTTTCCTGCTAAGTATTTTGAGTACCGTACCTCTAACACTGTTTTTTTTGCAAAATTTTAGCTGTGTGTATAGTCATTTTGGAAATAGAGAAAATTCATTTTTAGCAACATTTTCAGGAATATCTTGAAAATTATCTGCATAAATAAAGCCATAGGTCAGCTAGTAGCGGAGGCCCATACACTTGATCCTTTATGAACCTCCAAAGGTAAAATCGCATGGCATTAGTTCGCGTGAACGTCGAGGCCATGCGAAACAAGCTCTATGACCATGCAAAATCCAGTGGTTGGCTACGTTGTTTAACCCTACAACTGTCAGACTAACAGATAAGAAACACCAAAAAATGAAGGTCCATAAACTTTCCGTTGGGGTATGACACAAAAAACATTCAATTTAGGGAAGTCTCTTATTCACTGTACCATCTTGTGCAGATTTGCAGATGCTCACATTATGATTATTCACATTCCCACTTAGTTATCATCACTGAAGACGACACAATTCAAAATCTTCATTGTCATGCAGCAACATATCATTTGCAAAGTTGGCACGTAATCCACAGTCTGTATTCTTCAGAGCTTGTAACAATTGCAAGCAATAAGGATGTACAGTAGCACCTCGATTATCCGTCGCTTACGGGACTAGACGATGGTCGAAACGCTAAAAAGGTCGGAGAATAAATTACGCAGTTTATATGTTATAAATGATTTATTAAATCAAAAATACTCTTCTGTGACGTAAGGACTATACATTACAGTGTACTGTACAAAAACCAAATACAGTACATAAAGAATGAAAATAAGTTTAAATACTTACAATGTCAAAACTACTATAAAAAATCATAAATACAGTAATCATAAAGGCAGTACAGTACTGACAGTAGGCATACTGTGTATAAATAATAACAATGTTTCGGTTTTTGTTCCAGTCTTTAACGGTTCTTACACGGACACCCATTTCAGACGCTAATTTAGCAACTGACTCACCTTTGTCCAGTCTTTGTAGAACACTAAGTTTCTGTTCAATTGTGCACACAACACTTTTTCTCTTTGTACTAGTAGCTATTTCACTTGCAAAATTTTACTTACAACACAATGTGACCACAACATCAACAGTACAGAAAAGCTGACTTCGATGAAATGAGCGTGACTCAGATGGGAAACAGACGTCTGCTTGTTGTGACAGGAAAATACTGGCGTGCGCTGGCCGAAAGGACAGATACACGGTCAGATGACCCGGGGAGTCGGTTGAGCCGAGTTCGGATAAGAGAGGTGCTACTGTAGTTGTAAGGGTCTCCTTAAAACTTTCCACACAGACGTCACTGGAGTAGCTAATTCATGACTAGCCTTTTGAACTGATTTCTTGGGGCTACACGTAAAAAAACACTCTCACTCATTCAACACGTAGTTCAGTCCTCTTGGTCCTCCCGTACTCATTTCTTTGTAAAGACAGCCGAAGTCTTTAAACTAATGATACCATCTGAGGATGTTATTATCACTTGGAGGATTACATTTGAACTTAATATTCATTGCACACTGCACTGTAACTACAGATTCAGTCCTCGCAAACTGTAAAACACAAAAAGTTTCCCTTCACTAGTCGCCATTTTTGCTACAGCACTTTCTAACGGAAAACAGACGAAACAGTGCATGCCCCCTGGCAAACTGATTGAGTGCTCTTTCATTTTATGTATTATTTATAATTGTAAGTTAAATGTAATAAATACTACAAAGCCTTAAAACCTTGATATTCATTTTGAAACACCCCGTGTTTTGCAACTCAGAGGGGGGGGACCAAGGTACTATTGTAATAAAAACATAATGTAATTCTCAATGTTTATAAAATAAAGACATAAATTAATAAATACAGGTTACTTATGTTTGAAGATTTATTCCAGAGTTGGGTCAGCTGAGAACTTTGATTTGGAAAAAGCCTCTGTGCAGCTTGTAACAGCATGTCAGTGTGTCCACTGGTTTGATGTTAACAAATTCTACAAAGAAGTAACAAGAGTTCTACAACCCAGAGGTGTTCTGGCTTTGTACGGTTACAACTTTCCCCAATCAGAGAAGAACAACATCTCCTTAACATCAGTGATTGAAAATGTGAATCAAAGTTTTAAGTATGATTTAAACAAATTTATAAGTATAATACCTAGATATATTCATTACACACAGGATCATTGAAAAAGTTATTCATGGTTTCTTTACTAATAGTACAGTAAAATTAGACCAATACTGGGGAATTAAAAAAAAAAAGTTCTTATTGTTGGAAGTTGTTCATAACCCTTTGCTCTAAATGTGGTAAAAAGTCTCCATCTTAATAGCATCGGATTTGGAGGTGGAAGTTGTTAAAATATTGTGTTTTCTATGTTTTCTTTGCAAATATCTTGTAAACGCTCCAACTTAACTTTTTGTGACCACTTCAATAATATCAAATTTTAATAATAAATTGTAGTTAGTTTATGTTAAAATAAAATGCTTACTTTTTTTCTAGCTGGCATAATTACCTGGGGACAAGTGATTTACTATATTACCTTAAAATAACAATATGTACATAAGCGTAATGGATAAGGATGTACATATTCCAGTATCAAACAACAGTAGTCCGGGAGTGGCGGCGCGTCACCTCCTCGCGCTCATTTAAAAACGATTTCATAATGATGTAATCATTTTATCACAAATCGGTGAATTGAAAAGCTTAGATCAATTCATTGGCTACAACTTTCCCGCTGGAAGTTTGTTTGTAACCCAAAAATAAAAAATGCCCTCGCTTAGTAACTTTTCCATGTCAGTCAGTGATAATTCTCAAATATTTTCAATTATTAAAATTCGAAATACCTGTTAAAAATAAAAGATTTTTATACTGTTAGAATCCGTACTTTATGTAGATTAAGAATATCTAAGTTTTATTTTACTGAAGCTTTTCCATCGAGTTACAACAGCGAGTTGACGACAGCGTGCGCACATTACTGAAATATTACCAGCTGGTGTATTGTCAGATTGGTGACATCAATTGTAGAAGGGGACATCATTGTTGTGTATAATAATGGATTTAACTTTATAAATAATGCTAAATAGCGCTATATTGTTTTATCCTAATTTTAAAAAATACTTGAAGGTTATTGACTAGTCTGTGTAGATAAACAATAACATTTACCATTTTTGAACTTAGTTTTCTGTTCTTCATCTTGTAACAACTTCCTGGCATTGTATACAATTTTCAAAGTTCTAGAAGAAAACATTGCAACTTATAAACTAAATTGATTCACTATACAATCATTAAAGCAATTCAAACTAAGACTGAAACACAAGTAAACATAACTATAGAATAAATAATTGAACAATTCTGGTTTAAGGTTATGCTTTTGTTGGTTTCTAGCTGTTAGTTTACATTAGTGAGACAACTACACTAGACTGCTCACAGACTTAAAGAAATTAACAGGTAAAGTGGGTCATCTCATATATCCCACTGTTTCTGTGAAACTATGTTAAACATTTAGTCCTGGGATATCTTTTCTACATTTGTTTCAATGCAATATTTCAGAAAACACAGTGTAGCATTGAATCTGCGCTGGACGTCCATTCACAGCGTAACATAACCTGAATTTCCTAAAAATGTAAGATGTCTCACTGTTGCACTGAGATAACGATTTGACAATTAAACATATTTTTGTGAGAAATGTGTTGTGCGTTTTTACATTGAAATATGGTTAGAAGAATATTGAATCAAAGATAAAAAACTAAAAATAGTTACAAAATTGCATTTTCATACTATTAAATTATATTTATTATTTTGCCTTAGAGCTAGTTATATTTCATAATAAATAGTTTTTGGTATTCAATTGTAGTCTTTGTAAAACAGAATACATTTTTTGCGTCATGTTTGAATTCCTTTATTCAATGGAACATCATGTTTTGAAGCATTTTAACAGTTTTATTCATAGTAAAAGTTATTTGTGTCATATACTCCAGGGCCGACAACACAGGGAGGGGAAGAAAGTTTACACTTATTCTGAGACTTGTAGTTGAAGAAAAAAAATTTGGATCACTACTACCTTCAAAGAGTTATTATAACTCTTTAAACGTTTTTACTACCTTCAAAGAGTTATTGTAACTTAGTACGTTATTTATATAGGTTGCCGCATTGTGTGTATAAATATACAGTGGAACCTCAATAAATCGATTGCCACGGGGAACGGCAATCGAGTATTATCGAGTATTTCGAATAATAAAGGATCGATTTATCAAGGTTCATCTTCCCCAATTTTCGATTTATAGAGGTTCAATTCAGTGAAATCAATAAATATCAGGAGAATTGATTGCTTTCTAAAATACTGTGTTTTGTACATTGTGCATTAATATTAATTTCAGTACTATATTGTAATGGTTAATAATGCAATTATAAAATTAATATGTACTTTAAAATGAAAGAAGTAGTTAGTTTTAATTTCAAACTGCTTCTTTATTGAACCTACTCTACTGCTGGCCCAAGACTGAGATGGATAGCAACAGGAGCGGAAGTTGGACAGAATAAAGGATTGGTATTTCCTGTCCAAATACGATGCAGTAAAATACAGTATCGATGTTTTGAATCATATCAAATTTCATACAACTTCGATTAATAGAAAGGTTTCTTGCCCTTACTTCGACTTGCAGAGGTGCGGCGGTTGCACGATTTCGATTTATAGAGGTTTTTGAGCTAAAACTTCAATTTAGCATTCAATTTAAAAACTTCAACACAATTCAACATCATTTCTAAATAACTATTTGAAGTTATTGAAGGGAATGGTAAATTTGATGAGGCAGTAAACTCTGAATTTTATTTTAATTTTTATTTGTAAAATTATAGAAACCTAAAACAAACATATTTTTAATTATATTTTTGTTCCTCGAACAATAAAAAATGTAAAAAGTGTAATTTTAATTCGGTCTGGCTTTTAGAAAACAACCCAATTAAATTAACAAATACTTATTGTAAACTATACATTATTTGCATTGGGGGTGGTAGAAATGTTTTTGTCTATAAAATAATAAACAATAATATACATCTATATAAAGGATTGAAAAGAAGATGGGAGGAAACAGATTTGAGTTTATTGAAGAACATCAAGGAACAGGGCCCCAAATTATTGATTTGTAAAGATCCCTGAAGGTCTATCAAAATTTCTTTGCACAACCTTTGTACTGTACTAAAAGTTTTAATTCTTGTTTAAATGAATGCTGTACAACCCCTACAAGTATGTGTCAGCAAAACACAAAGCAACAAAATCAAATCTGTTTCATGAAAAGAATTTTACAAAAGGTAGGCTTATTTATTGCAAGTTTTATTTTATTAGAAATATTACTAAATAGCAACATCAATCTATACATTGTCATGTTTGTTTTAGGTTTTTAAAGTAACCCTGAACAAGTACATGCCTGAAGAAAGCAAACTGGTTTACTTTCAGAGTTACAATGTGAAACAGTTTGATCAATTTCCTTTTTCATCTGATCGAACGTTAAGGTAAAGTTTAAATCATAATATAATTATTTCTCTAAAACATTTTTCAGTTTGCATATCAAGGTTCTCATGCAACAAGTCCCTGAGGCTTGTGTACGGGAATGAATCTGGTACCAACATAAAAATAAACAATATACAACCGGTGAGAGAAAAGGTAAAAAACAATCAAAATTAATTATAGTATCAAAAAAAGAAAAACAGCAAAAAACAATAAATTACATTGTTTAAGAAAAAGATTTATTAATAGCAAATAAAGTAAACAAAAACGAGTTAAGGTATTTAATAAATTATATCTCTTTATTATATAAAAAACCAAGATATATAATAATCTCTTTATTATCTCTTTTTGTCATTCGAGCAAAAATTCTTGGCCTACTGTGTGCGTCAGGATCCAGGTCACTGCTACCCTCACCACCCTATCCAGTTCAAGTACTCAAGTTACTCTGTCCGAATCTATCGTCATTTACGAGAAAATATCAGAATATACAATAATCTGTATTTTGCTCGCTTTGCGAGTCGCTATGGGGGTTCCCTGGCAGCTAATGTAACAGTCGGGAGGTTTAACTTTTGGGAAGCGCATTAGGCCGTTTTAGCGAGTGCACATGTGTTAAGAGTTTGCCACTTACAAGGAAATTACCAACCACTGAGCCCAAAATTAGATAATAGTTTTGTTTATTTATTTCTAAACAAAAAATTATGTGCACATGCTTAGTTGGATTTCAAAAGAAAATTTAAATGCCCTTAATTATAAATATAAGTTACAATGTATATTAACAAATTTGTATATATATATCCCTCCCTTATATGAAAATTGAAACCTTCCCTTATAGTTAGTTTTACTATGAAAAAATCCACTAATAACTATATTACAGGACTGAAACTGGACATTGAAACATAAAAGGTTTTGATTATTGTCAATGTAATTAAGTCTGTCTGACATTGTGCATATCTTCATGTCAGTTATATTAGTGTAGTAGTGTTTGTCTTTGCTGTCGCCATGTCAGTTATAATAGTGTTTGTCCCTTCCAAAATAGTGTGTGGATTCAAACAGTGATTTAATAACTAGTATGTGGATTCTAACAGTGATTTAATAAATACTGTATGGATTCTAACAGTGATTAAATAAATAGTGTATGTATTCTAACAGTGATTTGATAAATAGTGTGTGGATTCTAACAGTGATTTAATAAATAGTGTGTGG
>JAGFPH010000025.1:1236289-1252717 GCA_018207615.1 Philaenus spumarius
GCAATTTTGTTTAAAGAAGTTTCTGCGTTAGGGGCCACAATATTTTAAATTAATTTAATTACAGTCACTACCGGTAGAGTAGTAGGTGCACATACGCGCAATTTTGTTTAAAGAAGTTTCTGCGTTGGGGGCCACAATATTTTAAATTAATTTAATTACAGTCACTACCGGTAGAGTAAGTAGTAGGTGCACATTGGCCTGGCACTCAGGGAAGTAAAGAGGGTTATCCTGTGTGGGTACGTTATCACCGCACGTTAATTTAAGAACCCAATCTAAGGGTAAATTTCCAGTTCAGAGTTGACATCTCCAAAATACTCTACTCAGTGAAAACTGATAAAAATAAATACATACTACTTACCAATGTTGAGTTACTTCTTCAATCGTCAATAAACCAGTGGTCAATGTAATGAAACCTGAAATATTGCCCTACCATAAAAAATCATTATTGTGTTTGTTCAAGATTTGGCAACAAACTTGTTTGAAGGTTAACATAAAAATTTGTTTATATGTTCATTTGTTTTTCTTTAACATAGTTGTTGGAGTTTTCAGGGAAAACAGTAAATAAAAAGCTCTTGGACGTAACGAACTTAACTTTATTTAAATTAAGAAGTATAGTTATCATTAAAAGTATTGTTCTTTGGCAAGAATGGTATAACTTGATAACTCAGACATAGTTTAATTTCTTTTAACATAGGCCTAATAATAACTAGAAAAACCTACACAACTAAAAAAAATAAATATTCCATTTTTATGCCTTAGCATTTACTGGATTGTTAATAATTTAAATAGTTATAATTATCTTCTTTTTGTTTACTTCTATGGCGATGCTGTCGAACAATCCTTATTAATTATATATTTTGTAGTTTCTGTGGAAAAAATGGTAATGAAAACTATTGTAAATAAATTTGGTCAAATACCAATGAAATAGTATATTTCATTACTAGTACCGAAAGTGGCACTTTCCGGTGCGCGCCCAAGTTTCATGTGTGAGGCGGAGCCGAACACAGGAATATCGAATTTCACGTGTGAGGCGAAGCCGAGCATGTGAAAGTGTGTTTCACGTACGAGGCGAAGCCGAGTACGGGAATAATTGGAGCAAGTGCCGGAAAATCACTTTCGGTACAAGTTATGAACGGTACTTTTCATCACGACGCAAAAATACACACAATGCTGAAGAAGAAATCTCAGTAAAATGCAAACTATTATATTTCTCAATAAGAACAATAAGAACAGCTGATATAAATTGTAAGAATAAACGGCAAAGCGACGTCAGAGCGCGTAGCGGGCAAATGGAAAACTAATTGAGAGCAAGGGAAAACAAATTTAGAGCAAGGGAAAATCAGCTGATCGTTTTTCCCTTGCTCTAAATTAGAGCTTGGGAAACGATCGTTTTCGTTGCTACCAGCTGACATCGAAAGTAGCTACTTTCGGTACGGAGTGATGAAAAATAATTATGTTATTAGGCGTGGAAACCTGGTGCTGAATAGACAACGTGTCCTAATTTGTATGCAAGCAGTCACATTAAAAAAACCCAACATCGAAATCAATCCAAATAGTGCAATATTGTGTTATTGACTGTCGGGTTTTCGATTTGAAACTCCGAAAACTATATCTGAAGCGATCGCTTTCATTCGTGAGGTCAATTTGGTCTGTGAACATTTGAACGTTCGGCCGGAAAATAACTTAACTTTTGCAGAAAATGTTGAAGTAGATGAAGAAAATCATCAACATCAGACAACGCAAGCTCATCTAACTGCTTTCTTCACATACTAAGTACTCACATAGCTTTCCTCAATATTAATGCAACATTTCTAACGACTATTTCTGGGTTTGGCTGTTCCATATTAAAGTTAAAGTGTGCTCAGGCAGCTTCTCAAATGTTCATTCCAGATTTGTAGATAATAGTTGTGATTTATTTCTTATCTACAGTTATGTTGCTCCCATACTTAGCTAGAACTTTTTCCACAGGATGATAATCGAAAAATTTAAACACTTATTATTTTGGCATCATCAAAACCTAGGGCCTCAAGTAAATTCAAATAAGTTTCATGTATAATTGACAATGATGTTATCAGTTCTTTTTCGAGGATCTCATCTTCAATATAACGGCATAGTGCTGCAAAAGCTTCCTTGTGAGCATCCCTCTTTGTACACCATTCTTCTTTTCTTTTAATCTCTTCTTCATCTTTGCCAAAACCTTATCAAGTTTTGATAATTTTAAGCAAAACTTGTTCTGAAAAACAGCTTCTGCAAATAGCGTGATAAGATACTTCTACACCTGTGAAGTTTCACCTATAGATCGAAGAATGTTGTAATTATTTAAAATGTGGCATTCCTTTCTTATACTTTTTTCAAAAGATTCTGTCGTGCACTTAATTAGTGCCTGTTTAACGAAGTTGACGTTAATAGTATTTTTGTTGCAAACTATGCAAAGTTGGTCTAGTACGTGTCTACCTTTAGACATAGGAACCGATGATTCAGCAGATCGTAGCACCCTATCAGCATTTTCTGAGGTAGATTGTTCAAATTGAGGTGTATCATCTATCTTATGAGCGCCCGATACAGATGCAAACATTTTATAATATAGTGATATCCATAGTTGTGGTCCAAAATAGTCGGGAAATTTAGTATCATCTCTGTATTTGTTTGACTTTTTTCTGCGCGACAAACTTGAGTTAACATTTTTCCGTAGATAAAAAGTAAATTTGTTCCTTTAATTGAGGATCTCCAATGTGATGGATTTATAGTGGTATCATAACAGCCATTGTTTTAACACCTGCAATGAGAAACATTCATACTAACAACTGGGATGTAATAAATTCACAACATTTATTCCGTTATAAAAATAAAATTGGTCAACATTCTAAATAAAATGTAATTTAATGAATAACGCTAGAAAAAATAACAAGCAATTTCCGATCAAGTTCATCTTGCGTATCAAACAGAAAGGTTGCGAGTATTGCGTTACACGCAAAGCAGCCGAAAAAATTACAATTTGACTGGAGAATTGCTATGCATAGGCATTCACATAATGGATTTCGTTTGTGAAAAAAAAGACGTTTAGTTATATATATATGTATTTTTACATAATTCTTTACACTCACAGTACGTTAATATTATTTAAACATATATGTAGCCTCAATTCCCTACCATTCCGCTATTATTGTAAATTATTTTTTTTTTAAATAATTAAATTTTATTGTGAGGAGTGCTTTTCACGTGAATCATTGACATGAATATTTTTAAATTCAATTCAGCAAGAAAAATACTTTGAAAATGACCTCATTTCAAAAATTTTTACATGCCATTCGTATTGACACGCATCAAAGTTATTTTCTTCTTTTTTTTATTTTTAGTTTATACTTACATATAGTTTTATTTACAAATTTTTGTATTGTCTTCTTCAAATATGGTCAAGAATATATAATATCTTGGTTTAAAATAACCAACGAATCGGACAATATTTTCCTTCAAGTTGGATGGTGATTGGTAAGGAAATATTATACATTTTTCAGAAAATTACCAATAAATTCTTAGTCATACCATTCAAATTGGTTAGAATAGCTCAAGAAAACCTACAATTGGTTTTAAATTTATATCTACTAACAATTAACAAAAGTTATTTCCTTTACCGACCTAGTGGAAAACCGGCTTACTTAGTGATAAATCAATCACATGTTAGAACGGAAGAATATTAATAAAATAGACTTATCTCATATTTCAGAAGACAATTGTGATCAACGAAAATCAAACAATTTATAATAATAGACGAATTAAAATAACTTCCACTAGAACGCTACTTGGTGGAAAAGGAAAGTCGCAGTAAACACTAGAATCGCCTGACTGATGAAATCTTGGAAAATGACTCATGCGCGTTTCAATTTAGGCCAGGTAGTCCATTTCTACCTAATTTTTGGCTCTTAAAAAAACTTGTTGTCTGAGTAGTAAAGCCCACAAAATGTTGTCTTACTATGCATTTTAGTGCGCACAAGAATAGTACTGACTTGATGAAGCAAGAAATTTTCATGTACCATATGCAGGCCCGTTTTACCGAATAGGCACGTGCCTGCGGCGCTAGGCATTTGGCATTTTTTGAGGGGCGCAAAGAATTGAAAAACAAAACAAAAATTGCCGTGGTTGTGTCTGCATGCATCATTTATTGCGCCACTGCCAAAAGCCGACATCTGACCCAAATCACAGCCGCACCCGGCGCCGGCGCTCCGCGCTGTACCTGGCGTGTCACGTGTGCCAGCCACACAGCCCGCCTCGCGCCTTCTTCCACCGCCACTAGTTGCTAAGCAACTTTAGACTTAATGTCCCTTAACTCTCCTTTACAAATTATCCTGATTTTTTTCGAGAACCAAAACTGGCATTTCAGACTAAATCTAAATTTACGGGGTATAGACGTTATGGTAGGGCTGGTGAGTGGGGGGCGTAATCAGCTGGCAGGGGAATGAAAAGGGGCGCTACTCTTCGTTGTGCCTAGGGCGCTGGCAGGGTGTAAAATGGGCCTGACCATATGACATAATTTTTGTCCCTTTTTCAAAATTTGGATGTTGTCTTATACACCTAAAGCCCACAAATATTTTGTCTTACTGAACGGTTTTGAGTTCAAGGGGCGATCGCAGTAAAAATGCCGTTAACGGAAATCATGTACTTTATGACGTAATTTTTGGCCCTTTTTCGAAATTTCGAAAATCTGTAGTGTCGTTAAGCCCCCGGTCTGATGAGTAAGACAAAGCTTTTTTTCACAACCCCACCCAAGCAGTTCATGTGGGGCCCTAAAAAATGTTGTACCTTATCATGTGGGTTTTCGAGCCCTGGCTCCCTGTCCATAGGTTGAAATTCGGATTCAGCACTCCAAAAAACATATAAAACGAGTGAGAAAAAAACTTCTATATCCTATACTCTAATACGAGCAATGTCTGTTTGTTTGTACGTATGAGCAATCTCGAGATCCAGCGGAAGGATTTTGCTAAAAGTTTGGGATTAGAGGCTTTTGGATCTAAAAAATCGATTGGTGAAAACCACTACCGGTACCTCAGGAAAACTCGTATTTTTCTAAACAGCTCATTTGAAAGTTGAAAAGTTTAAAATACAAAAATTTTAACATTGGGCTTACATGGATCTCCTCCAGCTGGGCAACACCAATTGTAACTAAAACATTATTTTTGTGCTGTTATTAACCGTTCTAAAACCCTTTTCACCAGTTTCTGCATTCTTTAATTTCTATAAAGGTATGGTCATATAAATTATCTAATGATTATAATTATTATTTGTTATTTCTAAAATACATAAACAAATTCAGTATGTGATTCGTATTTGCATACATTTTCCTAAAAAAAAGTACTGAGCGATGCTCGGTTGCCCAGGCCCAGGTACTTTTTTCCTGAAATACGCATCTAAAAAATCCCCCAACCGGAAGCAAATTTTTTGCTCGGAAGTAACTATTTTTTTATATTTTTGTACTAGGATGAAACTTTTTTGTTTTGGGAATTTATGTTTTTTGGGTTTAGCTGCGTGGTCGCATTATTTATAATAAATTATTATAATAGTTAAAGGATGGCCGGGATCGTGATTTGTTCTACTGACGTCAAATCTGATCACCGTTGCGGTGCGGTTGCGATATTTTTAATGATAGACATTTTATTTACTCCTGAATAGAGATATATAGAGATACGCAAATAGTATTTGTGCGGCTGTGGCAGTGGTCTGATTTGACAGTTATATGAGTTATAGCTTTGATTATAGTTTGTATTTTGTACTGCATGTTTACTACTGTTCATTTGTTTTAATACATTTTTTTAAATATGTCATCTCAGTGGCAGTTAATTGATGTCTTCAAAGAGGTAAGCATTATCAAACATTTTAATAGGCCTAAGGCTTTAACGTGCGATTTGGGTTAATCATCGGAAATCGTTAAGATTGTTGTACTGATAACACCATAACCTAGTTTTTTTCTACATAATATTTGTTCAGTGATACTGCACGTAAAATAAGATACACGACCTTTCTTTTGTGTATAAACATTGTTCTTTAGAAAAATTCAACAGAAACTTAACTATAAAAGTTATTTAGGTTACTTTAAATATTGTTATCCAGTGGGAATATTAGTAGGCACACTGCCCCTCCCTTAGATACAATTTGGGGCTCAATTACAGTATACACCTATAGGATTCAATCTTTGCACCTACAATAATAATAATCCAACCCTGTAAATAACAAAACTTAAATTTAAACTAACTTACAGTTACCAGTCACAGTATGTTTTCAGTTCGTAAACGTAGTAGGGCCTTAGTTGGTACCACTACTTAACTTTAATAAAAAAGTAGAAAAGTAGGTTATAGGGTGTATAGCTTTTTTTAGGAAAATGAAGGAGGATAGGCTACCACTACTTGTTAAAATAGCATTAGATGAAGACCTTTTTTGGCAAAGTAAGAAATGCTACTATTTAGGCTGGTACTGTGTAGATGAGAGTGACCATCAATTTGTAAAAAATTAAACAAAACTTCACTTTTTTCTTTAAATAAAATGAAACTGTACACTACACTTACTGTCAAATCTTAAAATATAAATAATGTAAACCAAGTTTAAAAGAATAAACAACAAAACCAAAAGGTGAATAGGCGAGTGACAGTAGCAAAATTGGAGCCATATTTTCTGAGCACATATATACATTACAGGGTTGCCAGATTACCACCTTTTTTGGAAAGTAATGAAGTATTCATGTTCCTTCTTTTATTAAATTTCATCAAATGTTGTTTACAGTAATTGGTTTCAGCGCAAAATTTTTATTATTCCATGTTAATTAAGATAGATTAACATGAAAATCATTGTTATTAGTTGTGAACTTTTCAATCTACAGCTTAGTATTACACCTGTCTATAAAATGTAGGCTATATGCTGGGAATGTTAGAATATAAGCTTCCCTGCAAGTAATTATTGGTTTCAGTTTTAATTCGGCTCTTACTGCATTCTTTTGTAAAGAGAATACTCTTTACTTAATAGGCCTGATTCAATAAACATATCACAGTAAATGACTAAATAAGGGAGAAGAACATTCCTGAAGTTAGTTCATGACATACACTATCTAAGTGATTGGTCCAGGTTAACCTGTTGTCTATAACTAGATCTAAAAACTCGTTGTATCTACCTCCTCCAGCAACTCGTCATCTAAAAATGTGTTAGGATGAACTCCATTTGTCATATTATTTTTCACTAAATAACATGAAGTTTTTTTTTTTATTAATCTATTACAAATTGTGTAGTGATGAAACCTATTTTGGAGGTAAACAGAAATCATTTTAGCGAATTGCGCGTAAAATCCAATATGGAACGAAAATCAACAGAAAAATGCTTTTAACATGTTTTATTTCCATCAAGAGTCTGCTGTAGTGACGACCATCGTGGATTTTTATCCCATAAGAGCAAATGTTAGATTTAAAACCATTTATTTTGTTTATTTTTTATCATAAAACTGTTTATAAGGTTTCATTTTAACCGCAGTCATAATAGGAATCTGTTTTTCATCTCACATTTTTTTAAATCCCGTTTATTTGTAATTGACATTTTTTAAGTATCAAGTTTGAACTTTTTTCTTTACACAATAAAATATGTATGTAATTAAAAGTGAATCGTAAGCCGGATCCGTAATTTTATAAAGAATATTCAGTTTTATTTTTCATTCGATTACAAAAGATGGATTTACAAAATGGTTTTAAATGAGGCAATGTCAAAGGGTTCAGCTGCAAGAAATTGCACCGTTTAGATAGGTATGGCTATAGAGTGAAGCGCTGGAGTCGATGGTCGCTTTCTCTTTTTTTTTCTGGAGCAGCCACTTAAAATATTAGTAATACGGTTGCATACATTGTAAACAATAATTTTTTAAATGTTATTTTTTACTTTTTGATAAAAAAATTGTTAACTGTGTTTGTTTTCTCATGCAAAACGCCTCTTCTATCTTTGTGACTGAAGTTTCTTCAATATTATTTTGTTGCAAAGAGTTGTGTCGTCTTCTTCCAGATAATATTTTTAATGCTGTTATTTATTTTAAAAGAGGTCCGGTAATAATCCGCTATTGGATAATCAGGAGTTTTCCTTGTATAGATAATCATTGTACAATTACAACCAGTTACATGATGATTTCTAATGGCAAAACATAGGCCTATGTACCAATAAAGCTAAATATTTGTGAAATTGATTTTGTTAATAATTTCATCCTTAATATGAAGTTTCACTAAGAACCGGATGTTTTTCCATGACATTTTTAATAGGTAATATTATATGTAGGCCTATTCATGTAATAATTTTGGAATTACTTCAAATGGGCCCATCAAGTTTGGTCTAAAAACACCATTTCACATTCTTTAAAATATTTGTACGTAGGCTTTGTGTTACAGGCTATTCAAATTTCTGTAATTGCATGTACCCATTGAAAAAAATAACAAAATAATTTCATGAGACCATCAATTCTTTTGAACTTTTACCAAAAAATGTATTATGAAAAACATATTTATAAAAAAATACACATAGCTAAGATATTTAACATATAATATAATAATTTGATAGGCTTGTTATTAGGTGGTACCATGTTCTTTATGTAGGTACATAGTTTTATTTTTATGACACTAGGTCAATAGAGGCATTCTGTCCCAGCCACAGATTACAGATATTCTGAATTTAATTATATATGCAGTTGAGAATGGAGTAGGCCTACTATAATTATGTGGTAGGTTTTTTATATTTAATGTAGCGTAACTAATTTATATTTCGCTGGGTTGTACGTGACTATTAACTGTGTTTATTTGTTTAGGTGGAAATGTACCATTTTTTCTTAGAAATTTTCCTTGTTATGTGGGTACTCTGGTTGATCTTCAGGAAAAGTAAACCGACTGAACGACTGAATTTAACAGAAGCAGTAAGTAGGCTATGTATGCGGAGTGTAGCAATAAGGTTTTGCATTGTTTTTCTTGAACGACTTATAGATAAGAGAAATACGAAATTTGAGGCTTTAAAAGTCTTGGTGTCTATGAAAAACGAATGTACAAAAAGAGATGCGTGAAACATGATTAAATGATCGCTTTTTTTGTATGGTTAAATTAAATTGTGAGTTTTTCTAGTTCCATGTCCATGTATCTTATTATATAGGCTATAAGTTAAAATATCAAGCTTTTTGACAAAAAGTTGTAAGAAACTCCATGCTTATTACTAAAAATAGCCTGAACTGCAAACTTTTGAATTTTGAAGATCTTTAAGCATTTCCTCATAGCAACAATATACTGAAGGTAGCATTAAAGTACACCATAATATGCCATTCTAACGGCCACATTTTACATCCAATTTGGTCCACCCGATGGTTTTCTAAGCCGCTTGGACGGGTCCGTTAGCAAAAAGAGTCCAACAACCGCAAGGACGTTTTGTGACCGGAAGTAAATTTTGTTTGAGATTTTGTATACTAGAATGACATTTTTTTTAGTTTTATCTAAAAAAATAAATATAGGGTATTATTTTGCACATTTTGTTTTTTTACACGACCTTACACGACTTTATATTTATTATTCTGGTTTTTAATAGGAAAAAGAACAACTCATCTCCGATTGGGAACCAGAACCTCTCGTGGAACCAGTGGCGTCAAATCATCCTGCTTTTAGGTGTAAAGTCGTCAATGGAAAAGTGAGTTACTAACTTTATTATTAGTTTGCTTTAATCATTCTAATCATACAGATCTGTGATAGGTTGTGTAATGGTATAAGTATTGCTAACAATAGAAAATAAAATGCTTTCTGCAATACAATACATTTACTTTTGTTAATTTTAATGCTTTGAAACAAATCTTAGTGTGATTCCACAGTATGCGAGATTTCCCCTTTGACTATGTGGTTCCTGTTTTTTTATATCTTATTTAATCTGCGCTATAATTCATCTAATTTACCATACTCTGCACATTTTATCTGGTGATGGGTTGTTGAATTTTGCAAGTACTTTTTAACCCTTTCTCCGGATTCATAATTGGAACCAAGTGCCTTATACCAGACCTCTTAAATGGCCAAACTTGACACTTATATTCAGATAACGTATTAAATCATGTTTGGAACCACTATAGTTATTATTAAAAGGTACTGGCTCTGTAAAATTTAATCCATCGGACCATTTTACTGAAATATTAGTATTATGCTTAACTACGCCTTTTAGTTAAACATAACCTTTTAACTGGTTGAGAAACATCATTTTGGCCTTTTCGTTCTTCTTATTTATCCAGTTCCACTTCAAAATCACTTGCACCTGAAATGTAACTATCACTAGAATCGTAATTTAAATCAGAAACATAACTTTCTTCTAGTATTTCTTCAATTCCACTTTCATTCACAACGTTCTATCGCACTGCCATGTTTTACGTGACTCTTGGTTGACAAAAGTTGTATTACAGCTGATTCTAAACACAGATCTAAAATCCTAATCAGCTGAAATAAATTACAACTGCTATACAACATACTGTAAAATGTTCTCTGAATTTCTTTCTGAAGTTAGTTTTAAAATATTTCAACAGATGGCGAAGTTATACGCATTTAAAGTACTACTACGGAAACCGGGAGAGTGAAAAAATAAGTTTCTACGAGTTACTAAGGAATTCGGAAAAAGGGTTAATTAGGCTCTGATAACACTTATTGGTTATACAGACACGCACAAAAGGTTAGGCTTTATCTGTTGGTGGAGAAAATGTATTTTTCTTAAGTATTACAACAATACTTATTTGACTCCTTCTACGAAAATTACTTTTAAGTTACTGTTTTAAATAAATACACTCAGGTAAATCTTTTTATTTTGTTATTGAACTTTCAGTAGGCTATTGTTGACTCACCACTATACACGACAGCCTATTATACCAAGTTACTTTTATCCTTTTTATAGCTTTATGACCGTATAACTGTTTATTTTTATTTTTATTATGTTTAACTGTTCTGTACCAGTAAGTAAATTTAATTAATGTTTGGAGCGGCTAGCTAATACTATGAATTTACATATGCCAAAGGAAATCTGAAATAAACATGTAGATACAGTAATAATTGACAAGATGTATTAAATAAATTTTAAAATGATAATAAATATTTATAATTTAAACATGTATATTGGACTAGGGATGTGGGTTAGCCTATAAATAACGGTCTTATTGTAAATATTGTACATCGCAACTGTTTCACATCGCATTGGTTGTCGAAAACAGGCAGTTTCAAGATAACGTCTAAGCTGAGCAGTTGCAAAGGTTTTTTCAGCAAATCCTGTAACTGTTGTCAACTTTTAGCAGTGTTGTGTTGCTCGCTATTCCACTAGCCTTTGAATTGGCAACAGAAACGTCTTAGCAGCACTATGCAGAAGTTTCCGAATTTGTTTTACGCTAATGACAAGTTAGTGTCAAGCAAGTATTGCAGGGTGAAAAATAGACTGCTAAATAGTAGTTTTAATTTTCTTTGTCAAATTAAATTTAGATTATTGTTGCAATTTTGAAAATGTACAAAAACGAAATTTAGGTCTTTACCAATGGTGGCCCGTTTAAAAAATACACCCTGTACAGTACAACTACTTTGATCAAAAGGCTAAAAATGTATTAAAATTATAATTTTGCAGATACTTACTTATTATACGGAGGCCACTTTTTTTTACGTTGCTAGGTTAGGTATTGTTTTAGTAAACAACAGAAATGCAAGAATAATAAAAAAAATAGCCTAAAGTTCTAACCTATAGTGGCCTCCGTATAATACGTTAGTCCCATTTTGCAATAAAAACACAAATGCACTGGCATCATGATTATCAAGTTAAGACTTCAATCTCACTTTGGTTTGGAATGACAATAATTCAAATGCCTTACTAACCTGTGCCGGTGTCCATGGAAGTAGGAACTCTTACGTATGTTACGTGTATAACAAAATCAATGTCACTAATTACATTTATCTTTTAAAATTTGTTTAACTGAAAGTGCTGTAATATTTGGATAATTTTGTAGGTGGGGAAATACGTCAATATAGATGGAATATCATGCCTTAATTTTGCTTCGCACAATTATCTTGGTTTTGTGGAAAACCAGGATATCGAAGAGAATGCTATCAAAAGTCTCCACAAGTATGGGGTAGGTTCATGCGGCCCTCGTGGGTTTTATGGAACGGTAGGTGAGTGAAACTGTGAAATAAACAAAATTAACATACTTTCACAATTGAAGTGGTATTTCCTTATTTCAACTCTTTTCACATGAATGTTTCCATGTAGGTGCCCAAATATAAACTTATTTTGTAGGCTATGTGCTTTTTTTGAAAATGAAAAGAGAAAACTGAAAAACTGAATTAAATGTGCTTTAATAAATTTTTGAAGTGAGATGAGCTTCCAAAGCTGTCAGATCCCTTCTGTAACATTTCAGCCAAAGAATCTTGAATCTTTTACAGAAGATGTCCCATTATGCTCAAATATAAATAATTTTTGTATAATAATTTATATACAGGGTGTATCACAAATGTGGAATAATAATAATAATGCATAATTTACAATAAAAAAGTTGCAACAATTAGGTTCTAAAATGTTCGGTTTTCCGTTGTAATTTGGTTGTTTTTTACCAAATATTTGTTATCTCTAGAATAACCGATTAATTTCAAACTAGACACGGATTTTAATTAAGTTGTAATGTTATTGTAAAAAAAATGTATTTATGTTTTTAAAATGATGAATTAATTTTACCAAAATATTTTATTGAAATTTTTTACCTTTTCTTTAAACTTTCAGGTTTGAGTTCGCTTGACTGTAGGTGCTCAGTACGTGATTTCAGGCTTTTTAAATAATGAGACATGAATTGTTTTGAAAAACCTTGCTTCATTCATAAATAATGAAAAGAAACAATACCCAAATTACTTAAAATGTGTTAATCGAATATTAAAGTATGTAAAGAGAGTACATAGGAGAATATATAAAGTTTTTTACATACCGGCTTGTTTCAATTTCCCCAGTTACCAAAGAAAAATAAAACGCTATTTACTGTGCACATTTTGGCCCACTGTTCATTAACTGTTTCTTTTTAAATCGTTGACTGCCCAACTTAGTACCTGAAGTCTCACGAGTTGACGAAGTAGATTTTGTATCTGTTGATATCTGCTAAATCATTTCAAGTCATTGAAATTTTCTTCTTCTATTATCACATCTAGACCGTGCTAGCAATGTTACAAAACTTTATATACGAGGTCTGTCTAAAAATTTCGGTGAATGGTATGGTAAAAACATAAGAACAGAATGTACATTAGAAATACCTTTATTGGAATTCAAAATACTTTCCACCAGACACAACGCACTTCTGACAACGTTCGTATAGTGCCTCAAAACTGTTGGAGAAGTCTTCATGTAGAATCGTTTTCAGAATTGCCGTCACTTGGTTCTGAATCTCTTCGACGTCCGCATAGTGTGATCCATCAGCAGGTTCCAGATCTGGAAAGTACAGTGGGTGTTGCAAAACTTTCACGCCACCTTGAGTCAAAAATTGGCGTACAATTATGCTGGTATGTGTTGGTGCATTGTCGTGAAGTAACATAAAATTTCCGGTCTGGAACATTTGTGGCCTAACACGCTGGATGCGCTGCTAGGCCACAAACAAACGTTTGGGAACCTCCAAGTAGAATGCGGCATTCACCATTTGGTCAGCAGGAACGAATTCTTTGTGGATGATTCTTTCTTTGTCATAAAATGTGATCAACATGGTCTTCACTTTGGATTTTTCCATGCGGCATTTTGTTTATCGCGAGGAAGAATGTGATCTTTGCTAATATTCACTTCTTCTTCTTCTTCTGTTAATCGCAGAGTCAATCACCAATCTTTTGTTAGCATCGCTCGCACACGTTCAATGTTTTCCAGCGTCCTGCTTGTGGATGGTCGTCCCGAACGCGGTTCGTCCTCTACCGATTCTTTGCCAGGGTGAAAGCGTGAAAATCAATCGTACACACATTTCCTACTCACAGAATCCTGCCCGTACACTTACACCAACATCTCATGAGTTTCTGTCACCGTTTTACCTAATTTGAAGAAGAACTTAATGTTGTGACATTGATCCATGGCTTTTCAATGAACATTGCTACTTTTTGATGCACATTTTGTTGAAATGACTGTAAAAGTACCGCAACAGAAGCCTTGCACAATTTCCGATAGATTGTAAGTCCAGACATGTATATGCCTGCGTACACTTGCAAGCGCGCTGTTTCAAGCGTTAAATGCCGATATATGAGACCATTCACTGAACTTTTTAGACAGACCTTTTATGTAGAATGTTCATATTAATGGAAGTCTTTTCAAACTTTTAGGAAGAACATCTAATATCCACCTTTGCTTTGTGGATATGTGTAGAAGAACGGACCAGCTTGTGTTGTAAAAGCCCGTTGGTGGAAGTTCCGTTTTTTGATTACTTGATATCAAACACAACATAATTTATTATGTATCTAATTTAGTTCTATGATCATAGAATGTCATCAATGGGCAATATTCACTGTTAGTCTATGGGCATATTAGTTTTGTCTCTGGTTTGTCCTCCTCCTCACACACTGTCTTTTATCTATGCTCTAGTCGTTGTCTAGGTAACTAATTTATATATTTTTTAGCTAGGCTCTCATTTTAAAAATAGCAAAGAAAACTTTATAGATTAGATTGGAAGCATATTTCTTTAATCAAATTGAAGACGTTACAACGTGAATATCTAGTTAATGTAAAATAACCAGACTTAATCCAATAACCCATTTCAAAATGTTAAACGAGAATAACTCAAAAACGATTTTTTGTTTTTGTTAACCGTAAATCAAAAATCCCAAGAGTAAATTTTTGTATCGTATTAAGTTTCCTATCAAGTGCTATTACTATTAAAAGTATTCAAAATATATCAGGTGCAAGGGTGTTGTGTTAGTATGTAATATAATATTTGTGTATTTGCTCCGACAGATGTACATATAGAATTAGAAGAACGTTTAGCCAAGTTTATGGATATGGAAGAAGCTGTTGTGTATTCTTATGGCTTCTCAACTATTGCAAGTGCGATACCAGCGTATTCGAAAAAAGGAGATATAATTTTTGTGTGAGTAAATTTTAATTTCTGTAATTCATGAACATTCGCTGGAGTAAAAGTTGTGAATCTTGTTTGTGAAGTGATAAACAAAAAACAGTGTAACATTGGGGTATAGCTAAAAATCTACAAGAGAAAGTATTGTGATTAGTGCAAAAACTGTATCGCAAGTAACTCATTAGAAGAAATGAAAATGCCTTAACCCTAGAGGGCTCGCTCTATTCCCCGTTACGTGATGGGGTCATTTTCCCCCAACTAGTTTTTTGGGTGAAATAAGTACAACAGGTTTTTTTATACATAAAAAAGTTTGTTAATACATTTTAGTGGTACATAAAAAAAGATATAAACATGAAAAATATTTAACATTTGATTAATTTTACATGACACAACAGTCTCCACATACTTCTACCAAATGGTCTTTGCAAATACTTTTTGCACAGTTTAGAACAGCTTTTTGTTGTCTTTTTGTCTAAGTTCCTTGGGTAAAAGCACCCCTAAAATTATTTAAAAAATTTTTTTAAATAGGCCTATTCCTTATATATTATATACATATATTGTTGATACCATACTACATGTTAAACGTTGTTCTAGGATTGCTTTTAGAAAATAACGTTTAAGCAATACTGACGTTTAGTTTGTAAGATAGCATAATGTCCTTTTTTTAAATCTGTCCCACATATGTTACCTTTTATCTATTGTCGTTATGTTCGTTGGGGTGGAAGCATCATCAAAGTGTAGAACCGGCAAAAAAATTAGAAAACCACACTTTGTTCAGTCTCATTTTATAACACTACTCGTTATAAATAATAACTCAAAATCACAGTTTTACAAGTTTTACCTTTAATGGCAATTTATTTTTACAGTTGAGCAAAATTATTGGTTAAGTACATCAGCTATTAATACAATTTGTAGTAAATTCAGTATTCATGTACCATTCTCGGGGTCTGGCACTCGATTTTTGACATGAACATACTTTTATCATAAATACGCATATTTTGAATTTACAGATATAGGATTTTTAATAAGAAATTATGGCGTCTATTTTTCGTCTATTGGAAGTTAATTAAGTATTTAGATTGATGTAGTTCATTGATAGTTTAACTGTTAATATAGTAGACTATACCACGTTCTACTCTTTATGTTCACTGATTAATACACACTTGGTTGGTTAAAATCACATTTTAAATAAGGAAAACCTTCTTTTGAAGAAATTTGGCGTCATGTTCATTGGTCTCTCCGTACTCATCTCCTTTCAAAAATGTCCGCTTCAATCTTTTCTCTTGCGTACGCATCAGTTGACGTCATCGCCGATACCACGTTCCTATTGGCTAGTCGCGGTGTCTTCTGGTTACGTA
>JAGFPH010000025.1:1277341-1288991 GCA_018207615.1 Philaenus spumarius
CCTATTCTATATTATTTTATACTTTGGGAAGTTGGAGATCTTACAAAGCCTCTTAAGCAGGGGTTTACTCGTAATTTTTCCAGTACCGGAACTGACCAGAAGTGACGAAAAGGGAAGTACGGAAATGTTTTTCAATTTTCACTTCTAAAACACCTACTTTGGGTATCTTTGGTGAGTTTAAGGGTGCAGATAATATGCTTACTTTTATAAGAAAAGTACACATGTATATGGAACTAGCCTATATAACACATATCAAATTTTAGAGACTCATGCTATTTTAAGCAAAAACTTGGCGAAATGTCTCTTATTTAGTATAGCCTTTATTTCATCGGTAAAACACTGTAAAACCTTAACACATTTTATGTATATCAAGAAATTACTTTTCGTATACAAAAACAATTAAACACAAGCAAACTTATCACGAGAACACAACACTCACGCTTGTTAGTGAATTATTCTAACGACACTCAAAAGTCACACAACTAAACGTCACTTTTTAGTTTTTGACACTTCATGAAAGGTATACCGGGCAACCCACGGATACCCACGTGGGGCAACCTGCTAAATCGCCGTGCGGTGTTCAGGTTCCTACGTTTAAATATTTTCCTCTTTCGGGGAGCCTTTCGACCTTGTATTTGTGATGGCGTTTGTGTGTGTACAGCTATTGTTTGTTTGTATTCCATTTTGTGCTCTCATTTTTGATATTTATTTTTTAATTAATTAATCTTGAAATTAAATGAGTAAATCGATAAGTATTCATGACTAAATGTGGTCCAAATTAGGGTATATCATGTTTGGTCTTATTTTGATTTCAATAATCTCATAAATATGTTTAAATGTTTTAAACTTTTCGGCCTCCTCGACTCTGAATTATCGGTCTCTTATTTCTAGTCGTCCGCAGCTCTCACAGAACATCAAAGGCGTGCCGCGAAGGTGGCAAAAGGGTGTCTGGTGTTACCAAGTTGTCTCATTTCGATTTTGAGCTGAGGGATAATGTGGGAGACTTTACTGTAGTTGGCTCGCATAGTCGCAACGCACTGTAATGTGGGGATATCTTGAGGTTTTTCGATTGGCGCAGTAAAATACTGAACCGATTGTTGAATGAGTGTGATTGAGGGAGTGGATGGTCCAGTGCAACTTTAAAACAAAAGTAAACAATAATAATGAAAATCAGTAACGGATCGGCGTTCTGGTACCAGTAAACCCCTGTTCTTATGTATAAAACCAATCTAAGAAAAGAAAATATTTACTTTTGAGAAGCTTTCTTTAATAAAAACATATGTTCGAACACTTTGAAAACTTATTAAACATTGATGTTTTTAGTTAATAATTGGAAAATTTGTAATATGTAACTTAATATACAAATATTGATAATTATTGTAAAAATTTGAAGTAATGATGAGTTTGAAAATCAGTAGACAGTTATAAATTTTACCAAAAATACTTTTCAATTAAAATAAGAACTAATGGAAAATTTATATAATTTTATTAGGATTTAGTAAGTTATTAAATAGTTTTAAACTTAATATTTAAAAAAAATGTTATAAATATTTAATTTTTCTATATTAAAAAAATTTCAATAATTTAACTTAGGAAGGTTTCAACTACAAAAATAGTTAAAAGGTTTTAGTTTTGAAATGTTGTAAATCATTGGTTATTCACTAATGTCCTTGGTCTAGTTTGTCTAGGTGTACAAGGTCTGATCAAGAATATATCGGTTCATTGGTCCTTTTTGGATCAAGTTCTCTAATTTGCTGTAGAAATGGGAATTCTGTGCTGTTCTGCTTTGCATACATAGTCTTTACTCACTTTATTTGTACCTTTTTGTAATTAGTTTATTGTCCACTATTATTATAAAACATTATTAACTGTGTACTATCACTTCTACAATTCCTAAACCTAACACACAAATTATTAATGTTATTATCGTTAATTATCCTCAGTTAATTATCCTCGTTAATTATTTGCTCAGACCTCGTAGTTACATTCACGTAAACTCTATATCAAACACTGGAAATTAACAATTAATTGGAATTTTTTAGGTTATTGTTTCTCGGCATCTTTGCCACCCCTGTTGGCTTCGGCTGCGATCACAGCTTTGGATATTTTAGAACAGAAACCTAAACTTTTGGAAGTCTTGGCTCTGTGTTGCAATCAGCTTCACAATGCATTGAAAAAATCAGATATCATCAACTCGCACTTCCATATTCCAAGTCATCCAGATAGCCCAGTGCAGCATTTAGTCCTCAAGGAGAATTCACAACCTTACCTGCAGCAGATCAACATCCTCAATAATATATCAGACTTGGTGAGTCATACCATAATATATGTAAATTACTCATACCATAGGTTTCTTCTCTTTTAGGACCTGTATTTTTTCCATTTTATGTAGAGCAAATGACCGACTTATGTTGACGGAATATAAAATGTTTTTAAAGATCCGAATCTTAAAAAAACTTATTTTACCCTTAACCTTATTTTTGATCTTTAACCGTTTGTCATGGATTACGTTTATCTTCCTAATTTTTAAACTGATAATTTGATAACCATCGTAACTTAATAAGTATTTCATACTTTTTATGTGACAATACATTGTTAAAAATCTGTTGTGATAGTAGTGTATGTATTATTCGCACTAACTATCTTGTTATTTAGTAATTTAAATTTCCATCTTTGGTATTAAATGGTATCGTATTATTTTATTATAAAAATTTAATAAATTTAATTATACAGGGTGATTCAAGAAGAAACTGAGCAACTTTCAAAACGTGTTCTACTAGTGCAAAATAAATAAAAAAGTTCATATAAACATAGGTTCTGAAATACTTTCTTTTCCAGTTATCCACCATTTTTTTGTACAAAATACTTAATATCTTTGTACGTAGGAAATATATACTAAACGTACAGTTTTTATGCATATTTGGTATGACATCTTTTGCCCGTGTACAAAAAAGTTTACCATATATTTTCAAAATGGCTGCTGTTTAAAATTTTTAATGTAAAATATCTTGAAAACCGCTAACTTTACAAAGAATTTCCTTTTTTAATAACAAACAAAGGTTTTTAAAATTATTTCTGTTACTTGAAAGATAACTTTTAGCTAAAAACTAAAAATAATTTATCTTTGTAGTTGTCCTTAATATACAAAATTAATAATGGTATAGCTTTCAAAACAATCGGATGAAGGTTAGTAGTTATGTCTAATAATTGGACATATATTGATCACATATGGTGTGTTATTTTAACAATAAAGTACCCATGTTGTAAATTGATAATTACTCTGTTTTTTTTTTGTATCTAAGAATTAAATGGGGTTTGACAAACAATTTAAAATACGTATTACATTGTTTGTTTGTAATAACGGCATACATACTTACCATATTGTTGTGTTTACTATGTTGGTATAGGATGCCAGGATGAACAAAACATTTACTAAACATAACTTAACTATTATGCTTCATCCGATTGTTTTGACAGTTACACCATCTGATAGGGACTTGAAAGGGCTACAAAAGAGGTATCTTCATGTTTTTTTTGTCACAATTTACGAGTTTTGGGTAATTTAGGTTGGAAATTTTCAAACCGCCACCATTTTGAAACGCACGATTGGATGTAATCACTTATTTTTCTTAAAATGGATCATTGTTAGGTTAAACTTCATGCCAAGATTGAACTCAATCGGTCAAATCATTAAATGTGAATTATTTTGTCAAAGAAATAAAATGGCGGATATCTGGAACAAAGTGTTTTTGGAAAAATGTTGGTCTTGATTTGATCTTTATTTTGACCCATAAAACCATTCCCCGAAGTTTGGCACTTTACTTATGGGACACCCTGTATAAGAGGTTACAATAATATTAGTAAAATAAATCCAACTAACTAATAACTTGAGTGACAGTAGTAACTAATGACTAATCAACACCTACAGAGTCAGTAGCGGATTTCAACTAATTGGGGCCAACAAGCTCTCTGACTATAACTAAAAGGGAGTTCATTTATTGTACTCGTAAAAATGCAAAAATAGTAATCATCGCTGAAAAATATTTCTTTTAATAATATTTTGTGGAAATATTTTGTGGAAACAACTAAGTGGAATCTTTTTCATTTTTCAGTGCATTCAGAATGAGGTTGCTGTAACTACTTCGGCATATTTAGAAGAGTCTGAGAAGTTCCAGCCACCACCAAGTTTACGAATCACAGCGAACGCACAACTGAATGTCGAAGACATTGACCGCCTTATTTCAACACTTCAGAAAACTTGTGCTTCCGTGTTTGACAACTAAGATTAATGAATATAACACAATGTAATAAATTTATAAAAACAAAACATGCTTTGCTTTACCGCTAGCTAATTAATAGACATCGTTTGGGGCTCATTTGTGAATGATTTTTATATTGACCTCAAGCCATAGAAATATAAAAAATGGACAATATTGACAATACTTGTGCATGGATGAGGCTAATTGTCTTAAGATGTGTTTGAAGCTTGTGGTATTGTTTAAAATTATGAGAGATTTTATTTGATATTTGATTGAACTAAAACCAGATTTTTCTTAGTTCAGTCTTGATATAAAACTGTCAAAGTAGGGTACACTTGCACAATGACAGTAGTACAGTCACTTTCTCACTACAATGAGCACTGTGTTTTGTGTTAGCATTAGATTATATTCATATTTAATTTTAAAAATTGTAAAAAGTACTATCAGTGTAATAAATACTAAACAGCTGGATCAGATGTGGTTGTATTCCATAGTATCACAAACATAATATGAGGAGCAAGTCCAGAGTACATGAACATTTCTGATGCTCCGCTGCCTTGAAAATGGCGTCTCACAAGCATACATGCGTTGTCAGGATGGGTGGTTGTGAGGTTCTTCAAATAAAGGCAGTGAAATGTGTTGTATTTTAAGCTTAGGATTTATTTAACCCTTTGCACTCTGGTAGGATTTTTAATACAAGTCCTCTGGGCTCGGATGGCCAGTAGTGTTGGCCACAGCCATTTCCTTGTCAAGTATGAATTGGTGCAAGTTACATTCTTCTCAGATCGGATGGCCAGCAGTACTGGACAAGGTAAAATTCCTCGAACGCCCGGATGACCAGCAGGACTGGCCACACAAATGATCTGCATTAATTTATTTTTAATAGTTTTATTTTGTCTGTTTTGTGCTGAAATCTAGAGTCCAAATCTTAAACTAATTAGTGTTGTATCAAAACGTAGGAATAATCGTGTTACATTATAACCTTACCAGCAGTTTAGTTTTACGTTGCGGTGGTCTAGGCTAATGTTTTTAAATTTTGAAGTAATTTAATAGAACAAAAGTTAGTTAGTTTATTATTGCTTTTAAGTGTTTTTTGTTGACAAGTACTTGATTTTGTTTTATTTTAAATTACCAAAAGTGTTGTTAGATAAGTTGTATACAATAGTTTATTTTATTCATTAAAATATATATTATAACTTTATATTTACAGCTAAACCAAAAACTCACCAATAACAATATAATATATCAACTTTTTTTATGGCAAAATACAAGAGTTACTAAAAGCCCATGATATTGTTAAACAAGAAATAAATACCCACTAACAACATTTCAGATTCTAGTGAAAAATAATTCAGAGCTGTTGACGTCGCAATGACAAGTTGGCAGCAGAGCTGACAACAGTATCGCAAGCGGCCAGTCAGGCTGGCCATCCGAGCTGTGAGGATGCCTAATTCGGTAAATATTCTGACTGAGAATATGGTATGGCCAGCAGTACTGGCCATCCGAGCGCAAAGGGTTAAACCATTCTAATCTCTGCTGATCCGATCTCACTATTACTAACTTACATTAAAGGCGAAAACAAGAATACTAGGTGACGAGTTTGCTCGCGAGCGCATTCACTCCTAGATTAAATATTACTTCTTTTGGTTCCTTTCAACTAGCGTCCTCCCCTTTTAGTTCTAAACTCGGAACTCAGCAAACTGTCTATTAGCCAATATAGCCACCGTTAGTGTGAATCCAGACCTAATCTTTACTATTACTTAAATTATTATTATTTTTACTACAAGGTGGAGGGTACCTGTAGTAGATTTTAACAGTGGCGGCGCGCAGTCATTTTAACTGGGTGGGCTAGTTGTAACCTTGGCCTATTTTTTTTTATTTTCTCACTTAAGTGTTTAAGGTCCTTACAGCCAATTTTTGTCCAAAGAGCATCATTGCCCTTATCATTATTATTATTAAAACATAAACAATAAAAACTAAATAATGTTTGTTTTTCAATGCTTGGAGTTAACCACGACTTTTTATCGAACCACGAGGTACAAAAGCTTCTGTTTTGCTATGAGTATGTTACAACGAGCTTAAAATCTTTGGGCTGATGAGGGCCTAACTCTTTAATTTGCTTTTTTAGCTACAATGGTAACGTCGAAAACTGTGTTCGAACTAAACTGTCCACGTGATTTAAATTCATTGTTACTTACTGAAAATACTGATAGTGATGGTACCTACTAAAAACAGTCATAAATAACTCATTAGAGTTAAAATCATGCTGATAATAGTCCACTTCACTTGTACAAAAACACACGCGAATGTCACCAAGGAAGAATGTCTCGGGGCTAAGCCCGAGAGACACTTACATTGAACATATGGGAGCCAGCAGGGAGGGGGAACTGTCTGCGTGACGTCAACCATCCTTGACGCTAAGCTACATGCTGTATCGTCAGGGCTAGTTTGAAATCAGCCCCAGACGCCTGGTTTCTACTCTCAGTCGCCGCGCAAACATGCTTTTTCCTTACATATTCACGCGCTGTTTTCATATTAATTCAGTGTTTATTTTAATGAACTAATATTTTCTTTTTCTGAATTATTGGTGGGGCTCAGCCCCACCTGCCCTTATGGACGCGCCGCCACTGGATTTTAAACCAGAATAATATAGTAAAAGTTTGTAAAAAATGTAGGAGGTATGTAAATAAAATATATCAGATTCTACAAAACTTGAACATTTTAATCAACCACTTCTTACTAAAAGACATATTATCAAGTAATGAAAAGCTGTAAACCACAGTTTTGTGATTTATTCAATTTATGTTCCGAGTGTGAAAAATAAGTTTAGTTTTTTCATTTCAGTTTGCTATAAATAGAATTTACAAATTTGAAACGGCAACACAACCAAAAACCTAACCTCTACACGACAAAAAAAGGATGCTGGAGGGAAGGAATCGGTCTACCTTGATATTTTGGTGCTACACGGCTCAGTTACCTTCACTCACATACAAACTGTTTTCCGCAAGTCGCATCAGTGCAAATGCAATACACTCAATTCTATCGGCATATTTTGACCGCTTGAATTCGTCTTTTCAATTGAAGTGTATAAAGTAGTACTTGATTGACAGCAGAATAAAGTTATTTAATAATTTTGTACTTACTGTTTTATTATAAAGGTAGGGAATTATGTTTCCTTGTGTTATGAAGGGGATCTGTTATGATTGACTTCAGCTCGCTTAGCTCTTGTTCTACTGTGAGAGGATCATACAGTGTTCATAAAGTACCTTTAACCCCCCCCCCCCCCTTATTATTTTTGTTACTGAAAATAAGTTGACAGGACAAATTTTTTGACATATCTGTCCCTCTATGAATTTGGAGGTTAAGGGGGATAAAAATTTCATATATAAAAGTAAGTCATGTATACACCATTTAAAATCTTATTAAAAAAGACACACAATGGCGCAAATTAGAGCTTAATGTCTTACTTTGTTTCAAAGTAATGGGCAATCAAAGTTCTGGAAAATAACATACATCCTACTTATTCCTAATACTAACAAATTAATAATCTGTTTTGATGTTATGACAACAATATCATCATCCAGCACTTTGATTGTCCATTTTACTTTGAAAGGAAGCAAGGTACTAAGCTCTAGTTTGCGCCATTCTGTTTCTCTTTTAATAAGCTTTACAATGATTTACTTTTATATTTGAAATTGCTTACCCCCTACCCCCCAAACTGTTATGCAACACAAAGTTTTATTAAGTTATTTTCAATAATAAAGGGGGTTAAAGGGACTTTATGAACACTCTGTATATGGTACAGTAAGTTAAACCCCATCAAGAACATTTAAAACATATACGGTATTTTATTCCAATAATTAGGGTTACAATTCCTTCTGGTTTGGGGTTTTCTCCCGGTTAAATATTTAAAAAATGGTTTGTTTTTACTTACAAAACTTTACATTCGAATACAGAAATTGAAAACAGATTTATTGTAACAAAGTACTAGAAATGAATCAGAAAGTTGAATTAGATAACTAATAAAAGAATCTCCTTACTAAAAATTTGATTACACTTCTAAGCATACTCAATTCATAAAGTTGCCGCTCCCTTAAGTTGTGTATTTAGATTCGTTTTAACTACAGAATTAATTGGTGTTACCTTATTTTATAAGTATAATAGCTCTAAATTGGTTTAAGAATTTTTTATAATATAATTTTTGTAACGTAATAACTTAAATTACATTAGTTGTATTTTACTTTTTTTTACAAACGACTTTTAAGATTTGTTAGAAAAGTAAAAGTGTTTTACAAAGTCTGTTCTTTGAGGTTAGTAACACTCTTTTAATGTTCTTAGACTGTAAACTAAACCTACCGGTATATTTTGCATGGAAATAAAAATTAATAGTACTTCTACTTAATGGTTAAACAAAACCAGGCAGTCGTGCGAAAGAAGTAGTTTTTAAATTAATGTTGTAATGGAGCCTTAAATAATTGTGGAGGACTACGTAGCCTTAAATAATTTGTGAAGATCCTATAGAGCCTTAAATAAATGCGGAGATGCGATGGGGCCTTAAATAATTGCTGGTTTGCGACAGTCTTAAATAGTTGCAGATATACGACAGAACCTTAAATAATTGCTGAGATGCGACGTAGCCTTAAAAAAAAGTATGTCCGTGCGATGACAAAATCATTTTTCTCAATGCAAAAAAGTGCTCAAAGCGCCTGAAGAAGTTTTCATTTCAATGAAAATCAATATGCCTTAAGAAATTAAATGTTCTTTACAGAATATATTGTTATGAAAATAAATCAAAGATGGAAGCATCTTATGGGACAGTAATTTACAAAAAGTGTTATCATTTTATTTATTTATTCTTTAATCTACCAAAATAACTACCGGTATTAGAATAAATAATAGTTCACAATTTTAAAGTTGGTAGCAGCATTTTCCAGCCTGTAGCAAAATACTTATAAATAGTTTTAAATTTATCTACCAGGTGGCAGCACCTTACGGATACAATAGTTTCAATTCGGTGCTCTGTTATTTTTCTCAGTGAGGTGAGACAAAAAAGTACTGCCTCACTGAGGAAAATTAGGTATCGTTACATCATTAGTATTTTTGCTGATTTATTTTTACAATAGTTCTGTCAAATATTGAAATCATAGTTGTTATTTTAACTACTAGAAAGCGCTGTAAAAATTATAGGAATAAATAATAGTTCACAATTTCAAAGCTGGTAGCAGCACTTTCCAACCTATAGCAAAATGTTATAAATAGTGACAGCACCTTACGGATACAACAGTCATAATTCCGGAGCTCTGTCATTTTTCTCAGTGAGGCGGGACAAAAGATGTGCTGCCTGACTGAGGAAAATTAGGTAAGTATTTCTGCCGATTTATTTTGTCAATGGTTCTACCAAATATTGAAATCATGTTGAGACAACTACTAGAAAGCGCTGCACGTCCTTAATTCGATATGCAGTGGCAGTTCAGTTTCTCAGAGCTGTAACGTAATGTGCTACTACCTGCAAAGACTTTATTAAACTTTGGGTTTATTATTGACAAAAATATTGCTGAATTATTATCCCGGGAGGTGCTGCTACCTATATGCTTATTGAATATTGTAGTTTTTTTTATCTGTTCCGTAATGTGCTGCTATCTGCAAAGATTTATTTAAACTTTAGTTTGACTATTTGCAAATATAGGTCAATCAAAACCACCCAGGTGTTTCGCCTTTAAAAAAAAATTCAATCAAATTAGGTTATTTTAAGCTGGTAATTTCACAAAATAACAATACAAATACCTCAAATGAGTTTATTAGCTACTAAATCTAAAACATACTTACATATTCGTCTGTTTATCTGTATTTTTTGTTTTATAGGTTTGGCCTACTTTTTTCGTTTTAGAATTATTGATCTTGAACAAGTCCTTTTATTTATTGTAAATTAGATAAAAGATTACTATTAATCCCAAAATAAATTTCTCAAAGTTATTTATAATAAACTTAATATTGTTATATAACTTATAATTATATTAATAACCACTTTATAATCTTTGGTAGACTATTGTAATTTATCAAATTCAGGAGTTTTTACCATGAAAACTCCATGTTTTACATAAACAAAGTACTGTATTCAATTAACTTCTACTGGATACGGATAATGAAGTTTAAGTTATATAAAATGTAGTTAATTAATTGGTTTATTGTTCGTATTGAAAATAAAGTATAGCTACCAACTACAACAAAATTTGATATACAAACAAATTAAACAACCCACATAGGAATTACATTTTGCCCCTTCATTCGTCTTCAAATTTACATCAATTTCTTGCGGCATTTTTTAAGAGCAATAGCTCATTTATAATGCCTCATTCAAAAGTGTTTTTGGCCTCAATACACAGTAAAGAAAGTTAGTTCAACCTTTCTTCAGAAATGCTGCTTCGTAGATAGATTTAACTATTCTGAGGCAGGAAAAACTACGATCTCCAGCATAATTTATAGCAGGTATGCACAGTACTCTTAGTATTATGCAAGAGGAAAGGTATTCTTAGTACGATGTCCAAATTCGGGTACACATCTTCTAGGGAATTACATCGGAGAAATTTTAAAATTCCTTGTTGGAACGAATTTTCTGCCGAGTGCTCAATCCCTGCACTTGCAGCACAGTACTTTTGGAAATGGATGCACTCTTCAACGAAATCAGAATCCAAGTCATGTGTATAGGTGTGGCAGAGATTAGTTGCCCTTTTCCTCTAATTCCTCCTCCTTTTTTGTTTTTATTTATATAATTGAGATAAGAAGTAAAACCTGTCTTGAAACTTGTTATAGGCTATTCGTCTCTTCTTGAACTCACCAATAACAGAGTCTATTATCAATAGAAACGTATTTCATCTTAGGTCATCTCTTCCGGCAAAGTTTATTTCTCCAGTTTGATATTCATTAGGCCAAACTTTCCTTTTTGACTTTCTTTTTCGTAGTCTTATTTATTGTTATATCCATAATTCCTCAGATCAAATCAGGCTACATGAAAACTACGGAATAAGATTACGTTTTGTGATTTCATATTCACATTAGTTCGTAGAAGGTAGGAAGAATAAAACAAATTTTCAAGTAACATTTTTTCGTAAGCTATAGATTTAAGTTCCATATAAATATTTTCTGCAGTTAAATAAAGTTCAAAGGGTTTATTTTCAGTTTGAAAAGAATTAATAATTGTCGCCCCTAAAACTTTGCCGCTTTAGGCTGCAGCCTACTCAGCCTATTTAAAAATCCGTCCCTGAGTTTGACATAAGCTATCATAATGAAAATAAAGTCTGTTGATATATAGTAAACCCTCACATTATATATAGTAAACCCTCACATTATATATAGTAAACCCTCACATTATATATAGTAAACCCTCACATTAT
>JAGFPH010000025.1:1304234-1404906 GCA_018207615.1 Philaenus spumarius
GGTTTGGGGGGATCAAATTTATTAAAAAAAGATTTCTTCAAAACTACCGAAAGGATTGGAATAAAATTTGGTATGTAGCTTCCTCTAGGGCCATAAATGTTCACTAAAAAAGGGTTTTAAAAAATTGTAAATTTTAGGGGGTTTGGGGGTAAAAATAACTAAATCACAATTTCTCCAAAATTATCGAACAGATTGGAATGAAATTTGGTATGTAGCTTCCTCTAGGGCCATAGGCGCTTGCTAGGATAGAGTTTAAAAACATTCGAAATTTTAGGGGGTTTTTGGGGGGATCAAGTTATTACATCACGATTTTTTCAAAACTACCAAACAGATTTTAATGAAATTTGGTATGTAGCTTCCTTTAGGGCCCATAAGTGTTCACTAAAAAAGGGTTTTAAAAAATTGGAAATTTTAGGAGTTTGGGGGGTAAAAATGACTAAATCACGATTTCTCCAAAATTACGGAACAGATTGGAATGAAATTTGGTATGTAGCTTCCTCTAGGGCCATAGGTGCTCACTAAGATAGGGTTTGAAAAAATTCGAAATTTTAGGGGGGTTTGGAGGGGATCAAATTTATTAAAAAACGATTTCTTCAAAACTACCAAACGGATTGGAATGAAATTTGGTATGTAGCTTCCTCTTGGGCCATAGGTGCTCAATAAGAAAGGGTTTGAAAAAATTCAAAATTTTAGGGGGGTTTGGGTTGATCAAAGTTACTAAAATCATAATTTCAGATCTTTTATTATTATGAAAATAGTGCTTTTATTATTTAAGATCTATATATATAAAAGCCCAATACCACTCACTGACTGAACACTTATAAAGAATACAATTACGTTAAAAAAACTGAAAATACCAACCATCACGGGCAACGCCGTACGAGTCAGCTAGTGTATATACAGATTACAAAATTTAAAATACAATTTTTTTTGTCAAAATGAATTCTATTCATGATAGTGTAGGTTTTTATTACTACAAAAAAATGTTTCAATCGGTTCAGCAGTTCCAGAGATTACCACCTACTATACAAACAAATTTCACCTCTTTATAATGCTTCCAAACACAACATACACATGATGAGGAAAAGATATTTTAATCAAAGTTTTGATCAGCTAATGTAATTTCAGAAACGGAGAGGCGTAGGTTTTGTAACAACATTGTTATTATTGTTAACACGGCATATTATGAAATTCTAAAAACATAGATTTGATCCTAAATGAAGTTGGTTTGAATGACATCCCCACAATTTGTAATTTATATGATTTGATGAATAAGAATTGTACATAAAGCATAAGAAATAAATTTGAGAAGGATTTCGATAAAGGTAAAATAAGAGGTTATGTAATGATAATAATTAACCACATATTTATTTTCAAAACTTTATTTGGGAGTATTTAAAATTTTTGAGTTACAGCCATTTTGATTTCTTCAAAATTGATTTCGAGTGGTTCAACCAAATACTCGCAAATATCATTGCTTGGCATATTGTTGAAAGCTTATTTAATTCTAAATCCAAAAAAATTAAGAATATTAAGAAATTCAAATAGAACATTAATATTTAAAAAAAAAAATAGTACAGCAAAATCGGAAAACATGATTTTGTCTGTTTTGTGGCTGCCATTTTTAATCGGTTGAAGATATGGATGTACAAATTTCACCGTTGGATTTCTTTTGAAATTCTACATCGAAATGATGTATGACATGACCACCTTCCTATTTAATCCAAGATGGCGGATAATTTCTTTGAAATCTTAATAAAATAGTATTTTTACAAAGAGTAGGTTCCTCAATCACATCTACCTTCAAATTTTCCTTTATGTACGAAATATTAAACCGTCTCCAGACTTTTCAGCATCCCAGTATACATATATTTTTTTAATAACACCCCAAAACGTGTTCTGGGGACCATGATCAGTGCTTCTTGCAATAGCTCATCTTTCCTATGGAAATTCAATAATAAACTATGTACTGGTTTTAATAAAGCAAATGAAACCTGAAGCGAAATAGGATTTCAACTTCATGACTCATCTTGTCAATAGTTGGTTTCTAGACTGCTGACTCATTACATCACAAGTGCAACCACACCACACACTATTTGTACAAGATAAATTTACACAGATATAAAAAGTAAATACATATATTCATTTTTCAAGTGAATGTTAATTTCCTATTAGTATGTAGTCATTCGTGAATCAGTCACACCTTAAATTTATAATGTTAATTGTTTTGTTTTTAACTGTAATTTTATCTTTTTACTATCTGAAGTTTTTATACTTTATTTATATTTTTCTTATTGGTACTTAAAGTAAATATGTACAACTGTACCCATATGTTTTCTAACTAGTATTACTTATAAAAAAGCTCTTTCTTGTTTTTTAAAATGCATTTTAATTTTTATTTGGAGGGTTTCAAAAAAAAATTCCCCAATTATGCGGATATTTCAATACCCAAAAAGGTTATTCCTCGATTAGTTCTGATAAGCAAGGGTTTACTGAAATTAGTAATCAGTTTTTATTTAAATTTTTTACTTGAAAACCTGATTATAAAACATTATTTTTTTAAAACAGTGAATTAAAGAACATATTCTTTGAATATAAACTACTCTGGCTAGTGATAAATTCCCTAACAAATTTTATTTCACTTTATGGCCAGATTATATTGCTGTGGTAAAAATAAGTTTTAGCGGAGAATACCAACTAATATATTATAAAAAAGTAAAACCTTAATGTTTACACAGCAGAAGATTATAAATAATTTGCCTTTATTTGAGTTTAAACTAGATTATTTAATAATACTACTTCTACACTATTTTCTTTATGAAATTAAATTTTCCCCGACAAGAGATCACAATTCCATTTCTTCCATGTTGCTTAGCCACTCTGGATAATATAAATCAAGAGTTTTTACCGCACTTATAAATAAACAGTAGATTTACACATATATTTTCATAACCAGTTATGAGGAAAGTTTACTTACAAATACCATGCTGACCATTCACGGGAGGTAATGATAAATCTTATAATATATAAATACATGTTTATTTAACACTCCTTATAGTAGAATGGAGGAAAATACAAATATTAAATGGAAATGTATACACAATTAAAACTCTAGTAAATAATTTATTCCCCCTTTTTTTTTTGATTTTATTTTATTTTGGCTCACTGTACAAAATGCTTAGAGAGTAAAGACTGGGTTACAGAACTGAGCTCTTCTGGTAACATAAAACTAAATTTCCTGGTAACTTGCTAAATTTACTTTCAATTTACTTTTAACAATACTAAATTCATGCTGAATTTACATAAATATAAATAAATAATAAAAACCTAGAAAAAAGTAAGCGATCAAGACTTCGGTATTATATTCGGAGATGTTTTAACATTTTGTGCACAATTTTAACAAGAAAACTTAATTTTTTGTTGTAAGAGAAAACTTAATTAGATAGACAGTGATTTTCTTAGGTCTATAAAAAATATACTTCACGTTTTATTTGATACAATCGATTTTTCTTTTCGTTTAATGCAACTATACAACTCTGGCTAAGATTCAATAACAGTCTTAGTATATTATTTTAATAGATAACTGATGATATGGCAAATATAATGCACAGTGATTTTGTTGAACAGATAAAATACATAATCAGGAAATAAACAAAAATAATAAATTAAAAAACAGATAGTCAAAGAACTTATGCTTATACACTTTGGTTGCCATTATGGAATTTAAGTATCTTTCTACGTTAAACCCAACTCCCTTTCGGAATCCAACATCGACTAACCTCCCAAGTGGCAAGTTTACCACAGACCAAATAAGGCACAATCAATCGAGAAACATGAGGCACAACACTAAAACTAAGCCTACGAGTGAGTGGACAGTCCAGACTAAGTTTCCTGTAAATTTGGTTTCATAGCGCAGCTCCGTATGCCTTCTATATACTTAGTCTTTGTAATTACAAGGTGAAGACATACGGTCGGGCTTAGTTTCTAACTAGTCTAATATGAAATCAAATAATGCAAAAGTATAAATAATTGAGTAATATTATCACTTAACAAAAAGTCACTGAAGCTTAAATAAATATTCCACATGTTTATCTCACAGCATGGAAATTTTAAAGTACATAAAATTTTTTCTCAAATAAATATAAAACAAAATAATCTTGTCTTGCTGGGAGTAACGCGTTAACGAGTTTATAAAATATATTCAACTGCGACACTTCCTTTTCTTGTAGTGATTCTTCAGCTTTGGGATAATTTAAAATGGTCGTCGCCACTGCTTCTCTTCTAATTCGTCGGCCTAGGAGAAAACGAAAACTCCTATCAGTTCAAATGTCCCACAAAAACGAGAGGATATTATCAGGAAGGTTTTGTTTTATTATTTTTGGAATTGTTAATTCTAGGCACACATTTTGTCAAGCAGTGACCGTACTTGTGAAAGCCAACTCTAACTAGCCTACGCAAACACGGACTATCGGTCAATCAAGTTAGCGCTATTAGATATCCATGTGGAATATTATTTCTACTTGTTTTTAATTAACAAAATAAACAAAAGCACATAAAGTGTACAGGATGCACAATGCTATGAAACATAATTTGTAGACTGAAGGAGACAGAAAGCTTTCACAGGTTGGGTCGCTGCTCGCAAGACGTGCAACATTCAACACACAAATTACATTAACATAGGCCATTGTGCACCCGCATATACTCTCGAGTTCATCAAAGATAAAGAAGTAAAGAAGATTGGTAACAGAAGTGACAATAAACAATAGATAAATTAAGGGAAAAAATACAAATTATATAATTTAGTAATTTTTCTTTCATTTAATGAGCAATGTTAGTAAATATATTATTAGTTCATATTTTTGAAATATTTAAAAAATTGCTCAGATTTTTGCAAAAAAATATCTAGTTATTTATAGAACAATAATAATAATTTTAAAATTTACTCATAATAAATCACAAGAAATCTTACATTTGATTCAATTATCTTACTATTCCAAATAAAACAAACTGTAAAAATTGGCAAATAAAGAATTTTATGGCAAACTATTTGCAAAAACCATGATTCCTGTCAAAATATAAAATTTCCGGCACCTTGTAAATCGCTTGTTAATTTATAAAATACCTTTAGATTTTGGAAATTATTTAGTTTTAAAAGATTTGTTCATATCAAATGTTTTACAATCAAGCCAATGACGTACAAATATTTACTATACAATAGTAAAACATTCCTAGGATCTCGTATATTTGAGATTGACAGAGGATGGGACATGGGCAATGTTATTTGACAGTTTTTGATGATATATGGAGATTAATATCGTAGGGAGCATTAAGGGAAAATGAAAACATGAAAGATAAGAATAATTCAAATGAAGTAAAAAAAGGATACAATAGTGTTTAAAGTAAAACACGAAGGCAAACATTTTTTGAAATAATTACTGTGTTGATTGTAACACAAATCTTAATTATTTTATAAATGGAATCGAATAGTGATTGAAATGATTTGCTAAAAACCTACAGATGTTGTGCCGTTTATGCATATGCACACAAAACAGTTAAATATAAATGAAAACAATAAGTAGAAGCAAAAACAGCTAATGCATGTCTCACAATAAGCATTTAGTTAACTGGAAGATAATAATTTGGCAAAAACTGCTGTTTTTAGAGGTACATTACAACAATACATGTGGAAACTATTTAGAAAAAGGTTGGCGATAAAAATATCAACAAAACATGTCTGTCTATAAATGTCTGCGCCTAACTATTACGGTTTTCTTACAAAAATGAAGGTTCATCTTACTGCAGCAATAATTAGTAGAATAGGCTTGCAGTAAGAACGCTCGGCGAGTGAAATGTTGAGTTGGTGAAGTGAAATGATTTCTCTTTATTCTTATTTAAAATATTAGGTAGGAAATATTGTTACTTTTATTTTGCAGTAAAGTTTTGGGTTAATGGGTATACATTTGCTGTAATAAGACTGTGTCATAACATCTTCATGTTTCTAAAATTATATCTTGAGTAAATGAGTTTTTGTAATCAAACATTCATGTGCACAGTATAGCCTCGATCAAGTTTTCATATTTTTCAATTAATTATGTAAATAAATAAATCACGTTATAGTTTCGGCTTTTTGATTATTTAGTAATATTGGTTTTCTTAAAACCTGATAGGTAGAAGGCATTATTTGCTCTACTTAGCTTGTAGTTAAAAACTCTTTCCAGTACGGTATAATGCGAGATTCATATCTAGCGAGAAAGCATCATATAGTGTTGTCTTTTCTCTTTCGAGTAACTGACATGGTAGTGACAAATTTAAATGATTACACAGTTTACTGATGAAAATAGTATTTAAAATCAAACACCACCATCCGAAATTACATCCCGACACACACAATCACGCACATGAAATTGTAGTTGGCATCACAAAATGCTGAAGTGTGACTTATAATTGAAATAATCACTTCGCTATTACTTGAGGGTTGAATAACATACAAGGATTTTTCGTCACCTTCCCTGACCCACTCGTAGAAAGAATTTTACTACAACATTTGTGCTTCCTCCTCCTACCCTGCATATGTTTCCCTTACCTCACTAACCACAGTTGAAAAAGAGAGAATATTATAATGGTCCAGTACAAATTGATCACTTGAATATAAAAATCTAAAATTTTATTTATTTTAATGTCTATTTGGTAACTGAAAAGTAGGTTACGTTTTTGGTACTTAACATTAAACATATGGAAACAGTAAATATTTGTATAAAAAACAATCTAATAATAAACGGCAATTGAAAGATTAAAATTATGTTGCCGTTAAGGCTAGTAAAAGAATTGAAGAAAAGGTGTTATGAACTTCGTTCCTGATATATGTTTACATATAATTACATATGTTATAATATGTAAGTATAACATATTACTAGAGATGTTATAATTAAAACAAAAAATTGCTACTTCCAGTCAAAAAATGTTGTTGGATTTTTTGGTTAACAAACTTGTCCGAGCGACTTCAAAAACCAACGAGTGTACCAAATTTGGACTAAATCGGGAATAAAATGCAGCTGTTAGAGTGTGAACACATATATACATATAAAGTTTTTAATGACACCGGTGTTCATTGACCACTCCACTCAACATAGGAGTCATTGCAATAGCTCATCATTCCTATGGAAATTCGCTAAGACCTTATGAGATGCCTGCTTTTCATAAGTTTCTAGCCTATCGGGAAATGGTGTTATATCATAGTAATTTAATGATCATAAGCCTGTTTATTGGTAGCACACTTAAAGGACATAAGCAGCCTAATTTCCTGCCGTTGATCCACTTGACTTACAAACATATTAATCGACCAATGATAGCAGTTCACTTATTGTTGGTTTTACAAATATGTTAGCCATAAAAATCTGAACTCTTTTATTTAACCAATTTTAACAGTTCTTATGACTTTCTAATTTGCTTCTTTTTTTTTATTGGAAATACTGACCTACCAAGACAACATTAATAATATTTTTTTTTTTTTAATTGGTAATACTGACTACCAAGACATTAACAATAATTATTTTTTATTTAAATGACAAAGAGCAGATGAAATTAAGAACAGGAGAGTATAATTGTACAACAAAAGAATAAGAAATGAAAAATAAAATACAAAATTGATAAAAATTACTCACCGCTTAGAGAACCTTGAAGATAATTTAGAAAAGAAGGAAGGTCTAGCGTTAGCATCATGGGGCGCACCAGTAGGCGATGGAGTACCACCATAACCACGTTGCCTATTCTGACCACTATGGAACGTTGAGCGGCTAGGTACGTTTCGAGGGAACGGTTGACGATTGCTTTGGGCAGGCGATGCGGGAGGCCCTCGTGATACGCCAATACTGTAATTCATTTATAATATTAGTCGATGTGCATAGTAACAAATTAAACATAGTAAGAAATGTTACAAATAAACTAGCACTAACCTAAATATTATTTCTAACGTAATCATCATAAACATAAGAGGTAATGTTTGGAAAATGTATACAACTATTTAAACAAATTATTTGTGTCATAACTTTTACATAACCTTAAATTTATTCATATGAATAAAAAATATGTACACCAGGTGCTTTCAGAATGAACTGAAAATTCTTTATAATTAATTAACATAAATTAACATGGGTCACTGTTTTTAAAACTTCCAAATACAAGGGTTATTCAATAATTTAAGAGATAAAATAGCTTTGGCGAGAAAATAGTTGCTAATTGATATCAGCTGTTTGATTGAAATTGTTCGGTTTATAAAATTTGTTTCTTATTTAAAAATGGCGAGCCTTCTTAAAGGTTCATAGTTATCTGGACATTTACGGATAAGTTTTTTTTTTTGCTTTCTTTAGGGAAATATTCAGCTAGCATGCAGGGATGCAGAAAACGTTTTAGCAGACCAAATTTCCCCAGAACACACTTTTTTCACTAAAAATTTCTTCAATCAGACAGGCGACCGTCATATAACTCTACGCCATCTACGCAATGAATCAAACAAATAAGTCATCACATCGTATGCAAATGCATTTTACTGATAAAGACCGATTTTAGATTCCTGTAAGTAGTTTGAAAACATCAGTAATACCTATGTATTAACTACCTATTGGTTTAATCTTACTTAATTGCTACCACTTAAATACTATAATTTGTATGAAGCTACCAAATTTGCCTATTGGTACCATAATAATAATTATTATTAATACCTAAAGAACATATTAGATCTGCAACTGTTTGCAGCCAGTCAAGAATCAGCATTTCATCAATCAACACAAAATTATCGCTTCGACTCGTTTCGTATTAAATAGGAACTCTGCCCGATAAACAAACCGATTAAGCTGACCTTTGTTCCCATTAATTTCTTATCTATTTTTCCCCAAAATAATTATTTTCCCACGGCTAAAATTTCCTTAGTCCAGCCGCCTTAATTTCTCGTTAACCTCGTTTGGGCGTTCGGACATATTCTGCATCCCTGCTAACGTGTACTCTCGACTATATACTATAAAAAACTTGAATGAAGCATAATAAGCTCCAGTTTAAAATGATGAGCACCCTTCTTAAACTCTTATCAACTCAACTCACAAATACTATCTCTTAAAAAAAAATACTTGCAGTTAAATCAACAGCACGATACATACTACTTTGACATTCTGCCTATCAACAAAATAACCCTAATAACAAAAAAAGACGGTAATACAGAAACATCATGGTTTGAGTGCAAAAGCATCATTCTTCTCCACCCTCCTTTCAGACTTGGTAAGATCTAATTTTCTCGTTTTTGATTCAGCTTAATATTGATACGAATGAGATCAAAGAAAATTACACACTTTAGCATCAAATGATAAACAATTTCTTTGCAGCAGTAGGTATAACAAAAAGCTTACTTAAAAATGGGACACATTTATTAATATTGTTGTAGATTATAATGAAAAGTAAACAATTGCCATTTGATTAATAAACATTTTTTTCTCTACTTGTCCCTTTTAAATAATCAATGACCCTCGTAGTTAATACTTAACAAAGAAAACCATTCTACTTTCGTTTTATAACAATGGTAGGAAGAACAGTAAAGTTTTATTAGGACTTGGAAATCTATAAAATATTTCATAATTATATTAACTTATAGTCCCTTATTTTACATAAATGCCTATGTTTATTCCACTTACCTAATTGCACATGATTTAACAAATTGAAAAAATAATTTACATTTTAATAAAACTATTGATTGTTGTGCTTGTTGTGGTACACACATTTTGTGCTATATACATCATGTAATGATTACAAACGTAAGCATTTTCAAATAAAAAAAAAAAAAATTAGAACTGTGCAAAAAGAAGCTCCCGGACATCAACTAACTCGTAACAGGCCAGTGTTGAAGAATAATTATCGACAAACCCCTTCATATTTATATACCTAAGCATCTATATGTCAAATTTGTATATCTCCAATTAGAAATGTTTTATGTAAAAAATGAGGTATGTGATTATATAACTAAAAATATTAAACAGTAGCGAACATTTGATAATGACTGAATAGGCCAAATCAAGTTAAACCCCAAGAAAAAGATTATGAGACAATAAGTCGGAGTAAAAGACCAAACAAAACACACTTGTCATTTCACAAGGTACAAAATTTTACAATTGGTAGAAAATAACTCAATTATATTCCTCGGTAACTGTTTTAAAGATTTCTTGTGTAAAATGAACAAATTGATTATTGCGAGTTTCTGTGTTTGTAGGTTAGGTGCTGACTGCGGCTAACAGCATGCAAAGCAGCAGTACCACTAAGTTATCTAAGGCTTGGTGAAAGCTAAGCCTAAGCATAAAGTATGGATGGAATGAGTTGTAATGAATATGAATTTAATGCAAACTAAACACACATCCATAAAGTGAATTAGAAAACACAAAACACTTAGTTTTGTAATAGTACAATGTTTAATTATACAACCGTTACTGTACAGAGTCAATTATCTGAACAAATTGGAAGCAAGGGGAGGTTGGATGTAATAAATAGAAAACAAAATTATCTAACATTAGGTGAATAAAAACTTAGGCATCTATTAAAATTAGTAAGGATTAACACTTTGAAGAAATAATTCAATTTTAACGTAAAAAATCAGTTATCAGTTAACACTAATTTATTTTGGTGCTTAGATTTGTCATCATTGTCCACCCATGTTACACACAACTCTAAAGCATGTGCTGAGTGAGGTCAAGGATAGAAACTGCTGGAAGGGTAAAACTAGCTCCTTCAATTATCTGCTAGCTTATCAGTTTATTTCTTTTTTATTAAACTCAGTTAATTGACATTGTACTATACTAATATTTGTAATTTTAAAGATCAGTAAATTGTTAATAAACTGTAACAATTATTAATGATTCTTGCTAACCAACTTAGCTTAAGACAAAACTAATTTTAAAATAAAGGCAATTTAAAAAAAATATAACAAATAATCATTTAAATTGAAACAACCAAAAAAATTCTCAATATTATTTTGCAAAACATAAAATTTGTATACAAAACCAATATTTAAGCGAACTCATTCACTTATGAATTATTCACAATAACACAAACACTTTCTTCCAATTAATGTCAAATGCAAAAAAAATCTTAAAGCTACTTCATGTTTATACAAATGCACATAAATAAATTCAAGAGAGATCCTTTAATATTTTCTTTAAAGATCACATTCTAATCAAAACAAACCATGCGTACAATTTATAAACGATATGTAATATCATGCAACAAAAACAAATCTGTGGCAAAAATGTAAACACGTTAAAAACAGAAGGCTTTTGAAATAATATAAGAGGGCGAGTCATTTATAGATCAGACTTTTTGTATATACATTTATTATCATGAAAAACTAGAAACATTAAATTTTCTCAAAATAGTCTCCAGCTCCCTTTACAAAATTTTTTCAGCATTTTGGAAGTTGTAAGATTCGACATAGAATACAATTTTGAAATAGAACCTTCAACCAATTGCTCGATTGATTCTTGTTCTCAGATCGCTACCCTCACAACATTTCTTTCAAGTTCGAAACCAAAAATTAAGGACAGGAGCACAAATTTGGACTTTTTGGAGGGTGTTCAAGATTTGCAACCTAAATTTTTTTGGGTCAGTAATATGAAACTGCACCTAGCACAGATTGTTTTGAAGCCAGGATAGTCTCTGTTGTTGGCATGAGCACTTCCATGGCTGATGCCCAACTCTGAAGCAATTTCATCAACAATCAACTGTCGGTTACATTCAATGTGATCACAAATTGCACTGACATTGATCATGACTTTCATTTTCCACAAATTCAAATGTCCTATATAGAATAACATCCCCAAACTGTGCATTTAACCAACTAAACATTATCTACGGTTCTTTTGGTAAACACTTTTGTAATTCGCTGCTCTCACAACGGGCAATGAACCTCTTGCTCACGCCTGGCAGTATTTAGGAAGGAACGGAGCGAGTTTTCCCATTCATAACACACACCAACCTTCAACGCCTTACTTTTGCTCAGGAATGCCCGAGGAGACAAGGAGCAAAGTCCAGTTTATATTTGACTCATCCTCGCGCTACATTTAATAATGTTTCGAGTAAAACAAATTCAGGGGAACCTCTACAAAGAAATATCTATTGACAATTCATTCCAAAAGAAACAATCCGTCAGTGTAGTTCTTTGATCCTTTTTAATAACTTCAACTTCATGAAGCATAATATGTTTCATTAAAATAATATCACACGGTGTACTTTCTATTGCTCTTTACAAGTTCCAGCTATAAATGCATTTCAACTTTAATTTTGTTTAGTACAAGAACACCAAGCATTGAAAACTTTATAGTCAATAATTTTATTTAAAAAAATGGCTTTTCTTCTTTAGGTACAGGAAAAAAAAGTGTCAAAAAGGCAAACATTTTTTTAGCCTGAATTTCCTGCTCGTTTTTAAAAGCAATTTTATGGGTGTCGATCGGTACAAGCACGGATATTCCACGAGACGGCAAATGCTTCATTACCCAGTACATAGACTAAAGTTGTTCGAGGAAGGGCTGCAATATTCTGGTCTCAAATTGTACAACAGGTTGCCGGACAATATAAAGGCAGTGCCTTGCTTTAAATGCTTTAAAAACAAACTTAAGGCTTTTCTTGTAAAGCGGGCATTTTACTCGGTGGAGGAGTACCTTAGGCTTTAAATAGATTATATTGCTTTTTATGATTATTTGTGTGACAACCCAAATAAGGCTAATAAATCTAATAAAAACATTTTGGAGAATAAATTATAACTCACGTTGTATTAGGAATTTTTAATTACCTCCATTCCAATCGGTTTAAATCAGATTATTTAAGTGGAAAAACACATTAATTTTATAAATTTAATATCTAATCATTTCACACAATATTTACAAAGGTTTATTTCTGTTTTTTACAGGTTTTATTGTTGACCAAATGTTATTAAATGAAATCCTGTGCTAGCTAATACCTTCTCAATACTTCAATTCATTACTTTCTGCTAAACAAATTTAATAAAATAAATAGTATTAGTTTAACAAGAAATATTACTTGTCCTTACACAAAATAATAAACGGTCAAATGTGTAAACTTTTTGACTGTTCAAACACAAATATTTCTGTATGTTTGATATTTACTATCATATCAAAAAGCTCAGTTGCAGTGTGTCAGATTGTCACTTTAATCTAGTTGCAATAAAAATTACCACCATCGAGTATAAAGTACTATAAGAAATAACTTTGTTCTACATACTTTTCAACAACTCTAAATAAAAACAAACAACGATGCAGTGAACATACAATAGCAAAACAACACGATGCAATGACAAATGGTTTGGTGCGGATATGAACCACATGCAAGGGAAAGTGAAGGAAGAAGGGATCCCTTCCGAAGTGTAAACAAAAACGTTTATAAGAACAGTATTGGCATAAAAAATGATTTACTCATACTCTTTTAAAATCCAATGGCTTAGTTATTTAATCGTTGGGAGATATAAACTTGCAAGGGAAGTTAAGTAAAAAATAATGTTTTCACTAATAAAATAAAAAATGTTCAAAATAAATGTGATCCGAATTGAACAGCAAACTTATCATTCATAACAACATAATAACTCTGTAACGTGTGGAGATGATTCAGAGGGTGGTTATTAAAAATAAAGAAAAAAACTTGATACAAATATACCTCAGGGAACAATAAAATTCTTATTTTACCAGCTGTCCACCATTTTGTTTTTTTATTCAATAATTTATATCTCTGAAACTGCTTAACCGACTGAATTCAAATTTTGTATATTACTCATCAACATAAGGACCCAAGTGAAAACTTATTAGAATAATAATAAAAATGGCATTCATTTAAACATTTTAATGGTAAAACATCTTAATTAATTGGTCTTGCAAATTATTTACTGCCTACACATTGTTGTTATGGATGTTGAATCCATCAAACTATTGGACAATGGTATACTGTTACCATCAGTGGTGCACCGAGGATTTGGCTTTGGGGAAGGACTAAGCTCAGGTCAGAGTATATATTCAATAATATTTAAATGGATGAAAGTTCTGTAAGTTATCACAAATTCTGAAACATTATATATATTTTTTTAAAGTGAATGGCGACAGGCTTGAGTCAGACAATAGTGCAATATAAACATTCTTTCCGATAGATCATCCTGCAATGTTATACAAGCACTTTCAACGTTAGTGATCTGCGTTAACCGGGCGTTGAGCGTTGCCAACGCGCACTTATTTGTAACGACGTGTTCATCAGAGAGGCCACATCAGCCAGAAGTATAACATTGTCTTGGTTCTAGTGTTATTGTTTATTTCAAAGTGATTATTGTGTACTTCAAAGTGGCAAAATGTTTGACACGGAAACATTTATTTAAGTTATCAAACAGAAGCAACCTCTATATGACGTTAATTCAAAGGCTTGTAGTAATAAACAATTGAAACATTAAGTGAAACTATCCTGTTGATACACGATTTGAAAGCAACTATCCTCTGTCTAGCCTTCCCCATACACAATTCCTCATATGTTTATATTATTTATAATACACCTAGACAGCCTAACTGAATGGTGTCCATTTTGGAGTGAGTGACGCGACGTTGACAACGCCTCAAAAACGCGGTGTAAACATGGGACCCGTTACCGACATCACGTCGTTGGGAATTTAACGCCCATTTCTCAGCATTATCAGCGCTTGTGTTCTGTGACCTGAACCAGACGGACAGGACTCAAAAATCACTGTTAGAAAATCCTGATTGCGTAAGGTAGGGATCATGTAATTTTTAATTGAATATCAACTGGGTATTCAACGATTGATTAGTTTAAAATAAAATCCATATTTTATCCAAAAAGACCTTCTAAATGGGGGACAGGTCCCATTCACCCCCCCACCCCACCTATCGGTGCGCCACTGGTTACCATTTGTTCGATAGTTTTAACACTTATATCATTTGATAGGAAATGAACGGGCTACACAAATTTACTCTTGGCATTCTTTTATTAAAACTTACTGTTTTTGAGTTTATTTTCATTTAAACTGTTTAAATGGATTATTGGAAAGAGATGACTTTTTCCAAACTAGGTCTTTACGTAGGTGAGTAATGTGCAAGATTCCAACACAATCGGTTAAGTTGCTCTAGACGTATAAATTATTCAGTAAAAACAATAAAATGGCAAATAGCTGGTAAAAACAGCATGGATATGTTTATAGACATTTTTTAAATTTGACCCAAATGACCACCACTGAATCATCTCAGATCATTACAGAATAACAATGTATATTGTTTTTTAATGATACAAAATTAATAGTTATAATTGTTTAAAACTAATAGACCCCCCCCCCCCCCCCCATATGGATCAAACTTAGCAGCTCTTGTACATCACACCAATTGGGACACCCACAGATTTTAACTCTACCACCTTCCTTTTTCAAACAAAAACTTATGCACAGATTATAAATGAATAAATTTAATTTCCTAAACATTTCAGTTTTAACCTTGGCCAAATCAAATTGCGAACCGATTTTTAGAACATAAATGATAAAAACATATTTGGTATAAATAAAATAATTAGACGTTTCCCCCTCTCCAAATCTTTAACTACTGTTGCTAATAATTGTCTCAAAATAGCTTATTCTGTAAACAAAGGATACTAATATACATTTGTCTCATAAAAATACATGTTAATTAATTAAGAAAATATTCGTATTGTTAGATTAAAAAAACATTTTGAGCCAAATATATTTTGGACCTTTTAATTGATCAAATAATAATTCCTCTAATAAGTGTTGAAGCACTACGACTGTCAGCAAAACTACAAACTTTATCCATCTAAAACGGAGTACCATAAAATCAAAATACAATTTCTAATATACATTAGGTCTAGTTAAACTCTACAAAGCTTGGTCTGTTCATGGTTTTACCTTTCAAATCAACAAAACTGATCGTTATTAAGCGAAAAAACCAAAAAAGCAACTCGAATATGGGCAAAAGCAATCAGTAAATCATGTTATGCCAATAAAAAAATAGTACAATAAAACATACACCAAACACTGTGCAATGTGTAATGTAATGCTCCACTTTAAGGCGGGGGAAAATACCTTTGACGGAGAGGGTCTATCGAGGTTTCGTGTTCTTGTGGGGGTCGACCCGATGATGTGGAGATCGAAGCTGACTTGATATGTCCTTTCCCTGAACGCGCCACAGTCAGACCATCGCCGGACACACCAACGAGCGCACTGACAGTTTACAACCAATATTAGCCTAACCCCTTGAAACCTAACCTAACACCTACCCAATACTTACCCCAGATCTGACAGGTTAGGTATGGACAGTGTTTTAAGTGTTCGTGTAATTGGATAAAATTCCCTGAAATAATCGTAACCGTTGATCTAATTTAATGTCTAAAGTGATCAGATTATATTGCATCTATTTCCCGCAGCAATAAGTTATATTAAGTTGTCATTTTTCTCTTGAAAAGGACTCGTAAATTAATTATACTATGACCGTTAATTAAAAGTAGGCGTGAAACATAAATCATCCACCCACTTACTGTGTCAACAGCTGTGACCATCATGACATCGTCAGGCTACGCAAAATGAAAGTTTTGTTTTAAAGTAATTTATACGATGAAACCATGTTCTTGATGTGACGAAACAAAAACACTAAAAAAATATACACAAGCACTTACAATAAAGTCCATACCTTTTAATAAATGTAATTGCATTTTAAAACTTAAATATTTTTTATTTCAAACATTTTAAGGATTTATACATATTTAAGGAAATGTCGCTGAAAGAAAACAATACTAGAAAGAAATCAAATGTACAACAGATTTTACCATAAATACAAGACATTCTAAAAATATACGCTTATTAGAGGTTTTATTAAAGTAATTTACTATTGTAAAATATGTCTATGATTTAATGTAGGAGAAATATTAAAAATAGCAAGATCCAAACTCCTTTTTAACATCAAGTAATCAATTTCACCTCATAAATTGCTTTAAATTAACATAGCTTTTAGAGTAATAGATAATGCACATACCATGCAGTTAAATACCATTGTTAGTTGTTAGTGCACATTAGCAACATCACAAAGAGGAAGTGAGAAGAAATTTTTGTACATTCGGAGAATTTTACTGAATTAATTATCCGCAGAATTAAAAACTGAACAGAATTCAAAAATTAATGCATTATGTTAAAATATAAAATTCTGTTTATGAGATGCAAAAGGTTTCACAAAATATATTTTGTAAAACTAGATTTCAAAATTTCTAGTTTTTGTCGAATTGCACTCCTATATTATAAAGAGGTAAAGTTTACAATTTAACTAAACAACTATTTATCTGATTTTTATGAATATTTTGCGTACGTGTTAAACTTTGCCTTCCAGGTAACATGGGCTAAGTTTCATCAAGCTTTTAGAAAATTGTGTTGAACAATGATGATGGAATTTATGACAACACTTTATTGAACAGTTTAAATTAAATAAAAACAGTAAATGAAAAATGTTGGCAATGAAAAGATCTAAAAAACATTATCTTGCGTAAAATATCGATCTATTTTATTGCAATGGCTGTTTTATTGAACAAGCGCAACAGTTAAAACTACTGAACTGGCACTTTTTTGATGAATGCTGGTCAAAATGTTAAGATGATTATAACAATATTTTGTTGTTAAAAAATTTAGATGCAAAATATTTTTCACATAATTGTTTGCCTCCTGGACTGAGCAGTAGCAAATTTAAATTAGGTTACACAATTTAAATACTTTCAACAGTTATGAAGTGATTTTGACAATTGGTCAGCATGTTCGTTTTATGTTCTTTTGTAGGAAATGTTGACTATTTGTTATTATGTTGAAGTGTTAGACTTGCAATGTTATTGTTTCCGTGTGTAAAGTATGTGTTCTTTAAAGTTAAACGGTTTCTTTTGACTTGATAATGGAAGGCTAAACATCCGAAACCGGTCGTCGCTGAAATCATTTTAGAACTGTCGGCAATATTTAGGGTATGGAAATTAATTTAGATATTTTTCACGTTAAGTCAGTGGTATAAATGCCCATTAGCGATGAAGTTGGTTAGTGATATTCTATATAATGATGAACTGAAATAATGCAATCCACAAAATCATAGTTTAGGTAAAAAGTTCCTAAATGTTGAGGAAGTTAATTTGATTAAAATATTTTATGTTAAAACAAAATAAACCTTTGACCTGAGGTTAGACTAATTGTTTGCATTTAGCAACAATCACTAAATATTCCAGAAATTGCAGTATTTAGCAGTTCTTTAAAGTGATTCTATAAACTAGCAACACTTTTAATTTTAAATTAAATAAACTTCACGTGAAAGAATCAAATTTAAATATACACAATCTTGTTTTCAATGTAAACATAACTTTTGTTAATTGTCCCAGTTATTAAAATGCACTTCCGTTATGGTTATTACATGCACTCAGTAGATAAGGAGTAGGACATTACCTAGGAGTGTCTCCTGCTGTATTGGTCTTCTCGTTGGAACTGGCTTTGGCCTCGTAACTGATTGTACTTCTTCTGCCGACAGAGCCTCCGGGGGCCAGCACTCGGTTACCTTGCATCGTGTTTGACTTGGTCACTCTGGGTTTTCCAGGACTAGCCACATCTATAAATCAAACGAATTGTTCTAATTTTAGTTTTGTATAACTTATTCAATTATAGGCTTATAGTAAAAATGGGAAAAGTGAGAAACTATGCAAAATATTTGTTCAGGGCATCAATTAATAACAATTTTGGTCATACATCAGCAAAAATCAAATTTTCATATTGATTCTTCTCGAGAAACAAAGTGATTTGTTTCCTTCAAATTTTCAAAAATTTTGTGTTCAAATTTAGGTTCTTAAAATCAAAATAATAAGGTATTTGCTTTCTGTAGGCCACCATAAGTTTATTACATCCGAAACATAGAATTTGGTTGGAATTTTTTTACAATATATTATTAAAATTCTAGGGGTTGAAAAAATTCTCTTAGATATTCAGACTAGGTTTTCTGGTTAAGCATTTTTTAGGCGTTTCACAAAACCCTTACGCAGCGACCTAATAAACTCAAAAAAATTTAATTTAAATGACCTGATATTGTCCTAATACACTTGACATTTTCAAATTAAATATGTATAGACAGGTGTTTCTTTCAAAATATTTAAATAAAATACTAATAATTTTATAAATACAGTTACATTTAAAACTACATGAATATTATAAAGATAGTTTATTAAAACTATATCGGCAATGTTTTAATTGTACACTAATACTAAAGGACTATTGCTGCACACTCCAACCATAAATCATGCTAACCATTAGCACTAACAAAGTTTAAGGTTAGTCAAATATTCTCGCACTCGCACACACTATCCTAATGAAACTACAATAGATATTTCAATTCCTACCTCGACTCTTTCAGTTTCAGTAATTATTTTATTCGGTGCATAAATTCAAAATAGCCAATTGTTAATTTAGTCTGTAGAACTAACCAGACAAACGAAGGCAACACAAAACTATAATGCTCAAAACATTGGCCAGAGAAACTTAGATTTTGCAAACATTCTTGAAATGCTTCATGGGTGGGTGTGATGTCTCGTCTACAAAAGCTAAAAAGGCGAGTATTATATTAAATCGGTTCAACCATGATACATTATCTTTTAATAACTTTAAATTTTGGGATGCATCTCGTAATGCCAACACAATTTTGATTATTTTTTACTAAAATTTAAAAGTCTATGAATCTATACAGGAATGAACAAAATATTAGGATTCAGATTTACGAGTTTTATAGTAAAGAGTAAATTGTTTGAAATTTTAAATGGTCAAGATATTTCTGTCATTTTATTGGTACATCAGTTAAGGATTACTTTAGTAGTCTATTAACCTAATCAGGCACACCGAAACTACAATATAATACACATGACGTTTGAGAGTGTGGACCGTCTCCTGTTATCAAGTGACTAAAAAAAAAATACAGCAACATAACCCTATTTAAGGCCAATATTAAAGAAATAATATTATAAATAAGCTAACCTTAAAAACTAACAAAATAAATTAAATAACATTGTTTCTTTCGTTTGTACAACTTATTTTTGGTCCTACATCCAAACACGTCAGTTAACGCGATTTTGTAATCATCATGTGCGTTAGGCGTTGCTCTGAGATGTGTTTTGTTATTGGTCTAGATTTATTTGAAGTGAACTCCTTTTTGAAGGAAAATTCCTTGCTCGCCAACCTTAGGTTTATGTTGCCGCTCTCAACTGGTTAGAAGCCTGTACCCCGTGCGAGGTTCAGGATTTCATCTACCAAGTACGTGTCTTCTTCGTCTCTTTCTGTCTGTGTTTCACCATCTCGAAATCAAAGATGACATGCCTTGCACAATCTTAGGCCTGTTTACAAAGCCGACAGTTTTGGTTCCTGTCCAAGACTCGTACTGTTGCTGAACTTGACCATGTCCAGTTCAGAGTGCCATAACTCTTGAGTTTCAGTCGATTTAACTTGTACAAAGACTTAGCTTTTAGTTCATTTATAATATTATTTGTTTAAAATAGGCCTAGTCTTCTAAGATTGTGCTTCTGCAGTCTTAAACATATAAATCATGATAAAACTCACAACCCTCATTACTAAATAACTTCAATCAGATAATGTAATACAGTTTTGTAAATAACATACTAGTATATTGTGATGGGTACTTTTTCCTAAATTACAATTTATACCACATTATCTATAATTGACGTTATGCCAGTTAGGCTAAGAGAAAGGAGAATCAAGCACACAGTACCCTAACACAAGCAAGCTAGATGTGGCCAACTGTTTACGCCAAGCTGCTCCCATGATAAAGTCATATTTACAACAATTAAGTCAAGTTTCCAGTTATTACCTTATAAAATTGATTATTAAAACCAACATTTAATCGGGTAATAGATGATAGGCATATTTACACTATTTGAGCCATCAATTATTTTATAACTCGTTTTTAATCCTTGTAATGGCTAGTAACACAATATATGGTAACCTACAGTTACAATATATCTATTATGATCCAAGTAGTTTTAGATTTTATCAGATCACAGCAATTTAAAAAAGAGATAAATTAACTTTTATTTAGTTAAAGGTTTATCAGCGGTAAAAAATTGTTATTACGCAGCTGACGTGAGTGGAGCGAATGTACAAAATTAAGTTTATGTTTTAGGGTTTCGACTATTTGGAAAATTTGTCTACCCACAAAAATGCTGAATAGTTTGCGAGGTTGTGGAATATGGACTGCTTTGATTCACTCACAGTAGACAAAACTAGCTTTTTATGGTATTTTATGTTTTGATCTATTTTGGGGGTACCAGATGGGATATAAGGTCATGTAAAGAAACAAAATGTGCAGAATAATCTCCTTTATATATTTTATTTAGATAAAACCCCAAAAAGTTTCATTCTAGTACAAAAATCTCAAAAAAAAATTTATATCCGGTAAAAAACGTGGTTCTGGTTGTTGGATTTTTTAAATTAACAAACTCGTTCGACTTAGAAAACCAACGTGTGTACCAAATCGGACATAAAATGCTGTCATTATAATGTGAACACATATATACATAAACATTTTAATGGCACCCCGAAAGTGTTCTGGAGACTATGATCAGTGCTCATTAACTACTCCCTACCTTAGGTCCCACCATTAGAGTCACTGCAATAGCTCATCTTTCTTATTGAAATTCGCTAAAAACAATTATCTTTGTATTATGTATTTATGACTTGATCCTAATAAAAATGTTATTCATTTTTCTCTATTTATATTTTTACATGATACATCAAACAAATGAGTTTTATGTGCTAGGCCTGATGTAACTTTATGGAATACTTTCAAAGTGACTTTTTTTTTAAATACATGGTTGTGAAATCACTGAAATTAGGACGGTGATTTCCACTCCCACCCCGGGCACTAATATTGTTAAAGAGGAATATTTACACCACACTAACAATTAGTCTGTTGTTACAGACTCAAGAGAGATTATTCTAACTTTACATGTTACAACATTGCCTATTTGAACGATGCACAAGGAGCCTAACATGCTGGACTGGGTACTACACGAGCTTCAGAGCAAAAGTCGCACAACATTCCATTACAAGTATTTGTCTTACCTGGAATTTTTATACTGTTAACAGAGATTACCTATGTCAGGGTCGGTGAAATTTTGAACTTTGTATCTACATTTCTTTTCATATTTAAGCATATTGGATGTTTCATCATTTTTGTCGTTCAAACATATTATTTCCAATCTAATTTACTGTAGTGAAGAGCTGATTTAACACGTTTACAACTTTTCAGTGAAGTTGACGATATACGATCTCAATATAAAAATGCAAAGGTATTCTGAATTTCAACAAATAAGATTAATACTTTAAACAAAACACAATATTTAATGAAACTCTTAAAACTTTCAGCGAGTCTTGCCGACCGTGGTTTCGCCAGTTACAACTATTACAAAATTAAATACTTAGGAAATTTTATAAATTAAGAGATTGTTTTGTAAATATTCTTAGTGTCGAACTATCAGGTAGAATTTTTTGTTTCTGCAATTTTCGTCTATGTACTATGACCAAAGTATATTTCACACGCCCTTCTTCTGCAAGTTTATTTTGTTACTCAATCAACAATGCATTGGGTCTAAATATTAGGGATAGCAACAATATTTTTACGATATTTTTTACGTATCAATACATGAACTTGCGATTTATCGAAAACACAATATTTCAATATTTAAAAAAATGTGCCATCCATACTAAGCATGTATTAATTGTTTGCTTTCAAATATTGCCTCTAAAGGTGCCTTGTAAATGTTGTTGTTGTTGTTATCAAATGGCTCCAGTTGGCTCACGCCATCTTCTGTCGTGCCTCCCAGTACAGTCCAGGCCAATCCTTTCTCCTCTGCTTGTCCATGTCCAGCTTCCTGCAAACCAATAGGTGGTCCTTGTCCATAATGGAATTCGGGCATTCACATAATGTGCATTTATCCTGGTTTAGTGTTTTTATTCTTTTTAGATGTTCAGCCAAGCAATCGTGTTCGGTTGCAAGACGAAACAGTGCAACTGATTCTCCTCTCTGTAGGTCTTTGACTTCTTCGTACAGGTTAATTATGTCTTTATACGGCTTGTCCTTGATATCCTCCTTGACTCTGCTGGTAGATTCCGTTTGTGATTTACTTTTGATAGTGTTGATCCTTGATTTAAGTGTGGGCACTCTTCTTGGCTTCTGCACTATGTGGGTTCCCCGTCTGGCCAACTCGTCCGCCAGCTCGTTGCCCTTTATGCCTCTATGTGATGGAATCCACTGCATTACTATTTCCTTGGTAAGATTTTTTACCACCTTGTACTTGCTCTGGATGGAATCAATTAAAGAGCTTGTGTGTGTGTCATTGTTAGCGATTGCTTGCAATGCAGACTTGGAATCAACCAGGATCACTGTGTTGTTCTTCAGCCAAGGTCTCATTATCATTTGTCTAAGTGCTTCATTGATTGCAAACAACTCTGCCTCAAATGCTGTAGCGGCTGAACTTAATGCAAAATAGTGAGAGAAATGCTCACAATGTATTCCTGCTCCTGTTTCTCCCTCAAATCTGGATCTACCTGTGTATATTCGCAACCACTGGTCTGATGGGTACCAAGTGTTGATTGTCTCCAAGGATATTTGGGTGACCCTGGCTGGGCTGTCATTAGCTTTGTTTACTGGTTCTGTGAGTTGTGTGCGGATCTTGTATCTTATGTAGTCTAGTGGATTCTTCAACTGTGCTGGTTGTTCAACCGCTGAATTGTCTGGTCTCCAATCAAGCACAAGGCGTTTGAAGCTCGTTTGTGTCTTTAGCGTCTGCTCCACTAGTGGTTCCACAATCCAGGGGTTATTATGTTTTCTGTGTAGAATTTTTTCGTAAGTTATGATTGCTTGGCATTTGTATTCATCAGACAGTGGTTTGGTGTTTGTGAAAGCATGAAGAGCTGAAATTGGTGTAGATTTTACTGCTCCCGTTACTATTCGTAGGCAGTTGTTCTGGCTTGTTTCAAATTTCCTCATAGTATCATTGCCAGCTGAGACAAGGACCTCTCCACCATATAAGAAATTTGGTCTGATATATGTCTTGTAGGTTTGGTTAAGCAAGTCCAGTGTTCCTCCCCACTTTTTTCCTGCAAGTCTTTTCAATATATTACTCTTGGAAGAGATTTTTGATGTAATGTAATTTGTATGTTCTTTTAGGTTCAGTTTCTTGTCTAGGATGACCCCCAAGTACTTGTTATCCCCACTCTGCCGAATTGTCGTACTAGCTGGCAAAAATCTGGTTGGCAAGACCCAATAAGAGCTTTACAATTTTGACTGTACATTATGTTTTGTCAAGCAAGCAAGTATCTTTAGTAGTAGATTCATTATGTTTTCTTTCTGAAAAAATCTGGTTTCTCTTGATAATAAAACATTTTAAGGTAATTTTGCGTTTTATACTATCTAACAATGTAATATTAAATTCAGTATAAAAAACTGGCTACCATACTTTACTTTTATAAAATATGATATTCAATGTAAGGGACATTCACGACACTGTTCTTATCTGTGATTAAATCTAAAATATCTGAATGTCGGTAGGCATTGTCATAAAAAATACTGTAAACAAATATTTTTTGATCTGCACTAGTTTACATTTTCAGTTACTACCATCGGATTTGGAGCACAAACTTCAAATAAAATCGAAACTTCTACATATTATATTTTTTGCAAAAGAAGACAATGAAACTAGACTAAAAGTTTTAAAAATGATTCTTAAATTTTGTTGTCAATTTAACTTTATTCTAAAAGCATACCTGTCAAACCTTCGAACATGGTCTTAGCCAAACAAGCAAACTAATGTAGTGTCACTATAACGCTAACAAAACTCATAAACAAATGAAAGAGTATTGTTTTAAATTCACATTATTCCAAAAACACTGGAGAATCTAAAAAATTACAGAAGGGAAGAGTATTTCTAGAGTAAACCTTCCGTTTGACATTCTGAACAAATATTTGTCATTAAATTTCACCTAATCCATTTTTAATTGATCTTAATCAGCTCATCACTACTACACTGATAAATTACATAAATAATGGTTACTAAAGTAAATAGACTTGTTTGATATTAAAAATGATTATTTAATATTTTTATATATAATTTTACAATAATTATATTTCAGTTCAACTTTTAATAAGTGTTGAACAGAAAAAATTAGTTTCCCTCAAAAAGTACAAGAAATTCATTCCAATAAAATTTGATAAATGATTCTAAAATAACTATGTCATTTTAAACAAACAGTTCAGCTTTCATCTAATTTTATTGATTAACAAAATTCTTGCTAGGTAAATTAAGACGTCAAGCTGCGGAAATAAACAAAAATAACCGTTATAATTTTGAAAAATCTTTTGACTGTAACAATCATGACAACCAGTTTAGCTTGTGGATTATTGTAATACCGTTTCGTAGTGAAACTTCTGAGCCAAAAATATCATTTAAAGGTAACAGAATAATTTTGACAAAGTATTTTAGGTTAAAATAGGTTCTCAGCTGTCCGGTCGAAACACTCGTAGGCTTGAGCACTCCTTACTTTCAGCAACCACGTTAAATATCTAGGAATAAGACCGCAATTCAATAAATGTTGAACATTATCTCATTATAACTTAACTAACTGGAGAAGATTTATAGGCACTCTTCAATGTAAATAAGAATAATCATATAGTTTAAATCCTAATAATAAATGTATTGCCTCTAAGGACTGAAATATTAGAAACTGTGAAAACTATAATAAATAAAATCTAAGCTTCTGCTGAATGTCAAGAAAAAAAGCTTTTTTTTTATTTAAAGAAGCATTTTCTACAATAATTAATAATTCTGTCACTTATAGAACTAAAACAGATTGGATGTTAAATTCTTGATGTAAAATTTTTATAAGACTGTGTGAACCCTGGAACGGAAAGCCTGGTAAAAGTTACCTTGTTAGAAAGCCGTAGTAAATTTTACGATTTCATTTAAATAATTTACAAAATATAATTTAAGGTAATTAAAAATGTAAAGACCACCCAACTTTGTAACACGTACTCGTTTACATTTATTTATACTAGTGTAGATTATAACAAAAATTACATCACTTTCTACTTGCAATTAAAAAATTAATACATCTATTGCACAAAAGACAATACTTTTTTTATAAAAGTATAAAATTGTTTCCAATTGACTGAAAGGTGTGTGTAAAAGTATGGCTAAAATAAAAATAAAATATTCAAATTGGAATGGTAAAAATTTGAAGAGATAAATTCTAACACTTGCAAAGATTTTTGCATTGTAATTAGTCTGTAGTTTCTGTGCATTTGATACAAATCTGCCTCTATGTTCTCCACAAAATGTTTGATTGCATACAATGACTCGTCATAAATCTTTGGCAGCTGGGCATAATTTACAGACACTACTTCTGTTGTTTGGTCTTTGGGCTGCAACTTTAGTGTAATCTCTTTCTAATACTTGATAAATTACGTGTTTTACTAATAGCCTAAACGGCCGTCATACTACGGCAGTAAAATAGAATATTGTAAAGTGGTAAGTTATCGTATATATTTAATCAATATTCGGAATGGCGACAATATATGCACAAACAAAGTGGTACAGCATCAAAACAAAAAATTGCTCGTAAGAAATACAACGGCTTTCCGTTCCAGGATTAAAAAAGATGATTGATTTTATAATGAAAAACAAAATAAAGAAGTTCGGATATATTTCAAAATGTTAAGTGGTAAGGACAATATATCGTTGTCGCTTAGTGAACAATACCGTCTAACAGACATTTTGACTCCAACGCATTCTGGTAGATGTTTCGTACCGACCAATGCAATGTTTACGCCAAAAATTCTGGAGATAGCAGCACCATTGCACAAAAACAAAACCGCCTAAATACACAAAGCCGATTGTCAAGAAACAATACCGCCTATCTACAGAGCTTTTATAAAAAAAAAAAAAAAAACTGCCTAACTACTAAGGTTCTATGAAGACAATACCTCCTAACTACAATTATTTACAGTCTAAAATACCGCCTAACTAACATAGTAAATCTAACTTAAATTTATTTTTTTCAATAGTAAAAAAATATCTCAAATGTGGTTTTAAAAATAAGCAGTTTGTTGTCTCTCCTTTAAAGTTACTGAAATGTTAGTTAGGTATTATCATTAGCTAAGCGACGATGTTGTAAAAAATCATTTAAACTACTTTTCAAAGCAATAAAAGGAGGAATTGGTTCTTTTTAACAATACCCCCTAAAATAATTCAATATTTGTAAAAAAAAAATACTTCCGATATCCTTTAGATATAGCCTTCACGCTGTTTATAATATATTAAATAATTTATTTTTGGACTACCGTACCAAACTTTGGCCACCCCAAAATTATTATGAAATATTTGTTTGGGTTCTGTCTTTTTAAATGTATACCAGAGGTATTCCAAACAGCTTTATCCAAGCCACCTTAATATTTTTATTCTTTCAAAAGAAACTCAACTGGGACTAACAAATCCCATAAGAATTCATTTTTCTTTCCCCAAATCATCTAACCTAGATAACTCTTTATAAGGCATAGAAATTTGTTTTTTTCTCAATGATAAATTCCGATTGAAAAATCAATCACCCAAAATTGCTCCGATTGGGCAAAGATTTTAAAAAATATTGGTTTTTTTCACCTTAGGCACATAAATAAACATATATCCTGCTTAACTCTCTGATTTGTTTGTAAAGTGTTATAGGCAAGTGCCCTACCTAAATGTTTGTCAGTTGAAAAACTAACCGTTAGCACTTTGTCCACCATTTTGTATAGATGCCTTATATTGACATCTAGTTTGCACAGTTGTCTTTTACTAAATGAGAGGTCACTTGATGAGAGTAAGGTTTTATTTTGAACAGTCATATAAAGGGAATTTAAAGTGGGGACAATAACAATTCATATAACAAACAAGTATTCATCATGAACAATATATTTTTCATTGTCAGAAGGCATTTTTAGAATACAATGTTTCTACTTTTGTTTGTTTTTTTAATAATTCAACTGTTTCTGGACTTTTTGACACATTGTAGGTCTATGCATTTAACAGTTAGTAGATGTAAGTTTAAACTTTAAATTACTAAAGAGAGGAGAAACAAAACTAAAAGTAATGCATTTATATCTCCGTTGCATTGGTAAAGTAGCTCAAAATATGGCAAATGTTGATGATTACTTTGTCCAAATACTGTACATATTATTCATTATATAATAACTGACTGAAAAGTGTTAACGCAGAACTATCATTACGCTTGCCTTCTGGAGGCAGTTTGTGGTGATAAATTATTCAACCGGAGAGCTATAACGAGTTTGCCAATACTTGAAATTTACCAAAGCCCACTGTGGAAAATGTATATAGAAATATTTTGATTAGCACATGTATACTAACTTTTAAAACTATTTACTAAATCATCATATTCTCTTACTTGTATCGAGAACATTGATATTGGCAGTGTTCTTAGCCGGTCTAGAATTAAGACGAGCTGTATTTTCTTTGATGGTCGCAGAATCGACTGTGTTTTGTCTCTTAAAGTTACTTCCCGCCACAGTACTTCCTCCCCCGCCACCTCCGCTACTATGATTGTGATTGGTCACGGTGACAGCTCCTCCTGCCGGCACCCCACCTTCAACAAAAACAAGACGGTTAAGTTTCTATTGCTACGGAGATAGTCATTTGTACAGTAAAATCTTTAAAAAAATCATTACGTTTGAAACTTTATCAACAGATCAAAATATAAAGAACTGTTTAGTTTTATAAATATAATTTTTCACTTGATTGAAATAGTAATGGGAATTCAGAAACAAAATATAAAAATCGAACTAAACTGTGAACAGAAACAAACTCACCTAACAGGCTTAGCAGCCGCCTATTTTGCACTAAAAAAAAATAAAACATTTAATACGTTTGTCAAAAAGTCAGCTCCCGACCATCTGTGATCAAAAATTGTTACGGAAAATTAATCCGACCACTTCAAGAACTTGTTTGTGGCGCTACGGAAGAAAGAAATTACAACGGTCCTCTAAATTATAATGGGTACATTTTTTTATATCGTTACTTTAGACATATAACACTACATATTACTAGGTTTATAATCAAAAAATATTAAAACAATAAATTATTTTCTACATAAAATACAAACAATATTAAAATTATTATTAAATTACATAACTTCTTAAAATTTGGTGTTTAATACTAAAAATTAAGTTGAGTTGCAATAGTTACAGAAGAAAAGTATTCAATTTGTAAAGGATTTATCAAAATTAAAAAAAAGAGCAGTTATACGTTGAAGTAGTAAAAAAGAAAAAATAGCAACAAAAGATATACATTTATTTATTAAAACTATCTTACATTTCACATGTTTTGATTATTAAAAAACAAACTTTAAATAAATAAAAGTTTTATTTATTTAGTTTAAAGTCAAAGGAGAGATAATTAATTTAACAGCCATTCAGAATAATGCAATTAAAAGCAAATACTTTTTATTTAAGTTATACTAGGAATTCATGCTGAAACAAGCACTAATTGTTATATCTATGTTAAATTTATATCAAATCTAATACATTCTTTGGGGAAATTGTAATTCAATAATTGTTTTCGTAGTCGTCATCCATTTGAGAAAAGTTACTTGTAATATTTGCGTGTACAACAATCGACAAACAATGTGAGGGGCCAATCACGTAGAATGCACAACAGTAGGACGAATACGTAAAAAGTATAAAAACAAGGTTATTCCTTATAGACGCCCCAAAAATTTATTGTCAAACATAGCCCATAAAATACACAACAAAAACATGTAATGAAATCTTACAACCATAGTTTAAAACTTTATTTAAAATGTGATAAAAAATCTTAAAATCTAATCGACTGTAGACCACATAATTTAAAAACTTTTTAACAGATGGTCACTACCTACGGAGTGTCCACGGAAAGGACGCTGGTCACTACCTACCGAGTGTCCACGGAAAGGACGCTATTTTTGAATGACTGTGCCGGACAAATGGAACACTCTACAAACTTGACACTTGAAATTGTTATATAGATATGTAAAAAAAGTATCCTCGAATTTGATAGCCGTTCAAAACAAAATGGCGGAATAACAAAAAGAACATGGTTCGTTTGTCAAAAAAATCAATTCATAAATGGGAAACTATAATATTAAAATTTGATCAGTTACAAAGAAAAACCATAGATTTTCTAACAAAGAAAATGAAGAGCTTGCACGTGCTGTGTTACTGAAATCTCCAAACAGGTCACTTAGAAAAGTTGTATCCACTACTGGTTAAAGTCGTCAGTTCAAAGGTATGCCAAGGAAAACAAAATACATTTTTATAAAACACATTTAGGAGATGATAATTGTTAACTATTATCACAAAAGAACAATGTTTGAAGTATAAACTTCTATAGGCGCTGGCTGTGAATCGGATTTTACCGTCACATTTTTTCATACATTTTATGAAACGCTCTATTCCGTCAGTTTGAAAAAAGTTTTGGTCTTGCCGAGATTCAAACTAGCAGAGGCCATCACCGTAGACTAACGCTTTAGCTGATTAGGCTACGAACTCATTGGTAGTTTAGTATATTTAAGTTGGGTATTTAAGTAACAGATTGTCCTACGTCAGAATTAACGCGTTAATGTTAACACAATTTAAATGAATAAAATAACAGATTAACAGTTGATTCTAATGTACAACCTTTAATAATTTTAGGTTAGGCCTAGACTGAAGAACCAATACATGTTTCTTGAATGTATTTACATACATTAAAATAGAAACCAATAAAATAAAATAACAGATAAAACAATTCCTTCAAATATATAATCTTTAATCTATACATAATTAATTTGCTAGGGGTTATTTTGTGAGTAGAACTCCTAGAGTTTTTAACCGATTTTGATGTTTTTGGTGTCATTTTACAGAGCTCACTCTGAAGTTGTGCTTCCCTTAAAATGAGCTCAATGTATGTTAAGGGCTTCGCCCCAGTGGCCCTCAAAGTTGCCATGTTAATCTTATGGAAGGTCAATCTTAAGGAAGAAGAAGAAAGATTTCTTTTGATTTTATAAGGGGCACAAAAAACAGCTGTTCATATGAAAAGCTTAAAACAGCTGATTTTGATCAACAACTGATTTGGATCAAAAACTGAATATAATTTTAGGTTAGGTAAATCAAGCAATAGCGAAGCATTGCCATGTCCACTAGTAATTATAGGTTAGGCCTAAGCTGAAGAACCAACACATGTTTCATGAATGTATTTACATTCGTTAACATAGCAACCAATTGAATAAAATGACAGGATAAACAGTTGATTCAGATGTCCAACTTAATAACACAAAATAATTTCCTTTATATATTTTATATTCATCAGAAGAGCGCCATAAAAGTTTACACTTCTGCCGTGTGGTCTTAAGCACATAATTTAAAATTGTTTAGTACTTTTTGAACTTCTGACATACTACTGGAGATATTCTCAAGGATAAAAAGCTGGAGCAAAGAGAGACCCTCAGTTTTTGCATCATCGGAGTGCTAAAAGATATTTACAATTTTTCCATACTTTTCTACAAGTTCCCTGGCCTCCCCTGTAGGCTTATAACCTCAACTTTAATTTTTTCCCTTGCTAACTGTATTAAAAAACTTCTCATTTACTCTCGCACATCTATATAACAATTCTATTGTATTGTTTAGAGTGTACCACATCGGTTTTCATTTCAAATTAAAACAGTTTATAATTGCTTAGAAAACCATCGACCTGACTAACCATAAGACTGCTATCAACCAAAACACTATGTAACCTTTTCACTTTAAATTTCCAATTGAGTTCCTTTATTAATTATATAAGCCAACGACTAATTATTGTTAATAATAAATACATATTTATTTAACTCCTTAAACCGATGAAAACTTCCTACAAATCTATTTTCAAAAAAGTATAACAATTAATGTAACTTAAAAATAATGATTCAAAACAAGTGGAAAGGACATTACAAAACAAGAGGCTGCAAAAGCGCGGTACAAAACTTCCAGATACAAAGCAGCGGTGGAATGTAACTCAACTCAATTTTTAATCCGGACAAGTTGATTTGAAAACGACTAAGCAAAACTTGAACACCTTCACCTGTTTAACCAGAACAATTACTGACACAGATAACTGGGAGTTGACAGCACAAAACACATGCACAAAATCACAAGCATTTCTACTAAAAAATATTAAAACTGTAAAATACTGGACAAGGAAATGTGTGTTCGGTAAAGGTATATTCATGATTAGACATCACAAAAAAGCAAAAAAAAAAAATCAACTGAGTGAAATAACATAACGTGTGTTCGTCAGATTTAATATTGATAGAATATTCCTCAAGAAAGCAAAAACAAAGCAGTTTAGAAGCCTACTGCATAAATCAAATAATGAACTTTTAGGTACCGTAATTTTACAGGGACAAGATTCTAAAACAAAACTTTCAATTCATATGGTAAAAGCAGATAAAAAATATATTCAACAAAAACAGAATAAAACTTCATCCTCACAAATAATACATTAATTTACTAAAAACCGTTTCAACGACAATGTCACCATTTTCAATTATGTACAAGGTGATGATAGTTGTACTAACCTACTTGTGTTAAGTAATTTAAATATCCAACTATAATTAAATACTTTTTGGACGAAAAAGATTACCGTTCTTATTTTGTTTTTCCTCATTATGACTATTGTTATAAACTAATATAATCAGAACTTACCATCGTCAATAGTCTTGTTGTTTCCAACAACGGCCGTTTCGGTTATTCAGCCATTCTCAAGTTTAATTACGCTGGAGAAATAACTCCGTTGTCACAGAACATTAAACACATTGATTCATATTCTAAATATTTGTGAAACAATGTGTTTATTGAGAACGGAGTTATTTCTCCAGAGTAATTAAACTTGAGAATGGCTGAATAGCCGAAACGGCCGTCATTTGAAACAACACGACAATTGATGACAGTAAGTTGTAATTATATTAATGAGAAACATTATATTAAGTAAAAAACTGTAAGCTATTGAAAAATATTATAAAAGTGAAACCAAGTTTAAGAAACACGACTCTAGGGTTTAGGCCATGTAAATCCTGCATAAATAAGGAGCTTGGCTTAATAAAAGGTTAAATTGTAATTTGGTTACTGTAGCTTGTGTATCACTGAAGACAGTCTACATTGACAATGAGACAGTTCTGAATAATTAAATGTATTATTTCTGTTCAAGTTTTATTATATAAATCAAACTCAATATTTATTTTCATCGTGGAAAGATCCAATGAGACAGTTCTCAATAATTAAATGTATTATTTCTGTTCAAATTTTATTATATAAATCAAACTCAATATTTATTTTCATCGTGGAAAGATCCCTGGATCACTGTATCTATTTATAGGTCGATAAATTACCTGTTACAGGTTTGTCAAGTGATCGGTTTACAGGTTGGAAAACGGTTTCAGGTGACAACATGCATCTGGTATCAAGTGTTAAAAAAAATCACTCGCAAGAAGTCGTCAAAACATGAAACAATTGTTAAAAAATTTAAGAAACAATGAAAGCATGTGTATTCATTCAGTACATTATGTCCAACATTTATTGTTGTTGGTACAAGAATGTCTGAACAATTTGTACACGTGTTTTCGTTTATGTTATGTTTCTTAGATTTTGTAACAATTATTTAATATTCTGACGACTTCTCACAAGAGATTTTTTTATCACCTATGATGATTGATCATGTTGACATCTGAAAGCGCGGTGCGCCTTAGATACAAGAGGATCACACAACGGACTTAAAACTGGTAATTTATTAACAAGTAATCTTTATTTTTAAATTAATTAAAAAAGAAATATTTACTGAGGAAGAACATTCAGATGAAAATGTACTTGTTTCTTTAAAACTAGAAATAAACCATAGATGAGTGTAAAATTGCAAGTAAAGTAAGAATTATTCTTTCTTACTGATGAATAAATTTGCATAACTTATTACAGATTCATGAAGCGATAATACATGTGAAGCAAAATGGAAGCTGATGTTTAACACTCGAGAATTAATATTGTTTTTGTTAATAAAGTATAAAATGAAGGTCGAATGTACTTGGTTTGGATCTGTTTTTAAAAGTCAACCACCCCTATTTCAAGCTAGTGTACCCGATAAAATCAGAACCTTTGTAAACGTAAGCAAATTCTGGAATAACGAACAAAACAGTTTTACCACAAAACAATACACAAAACATTGGTGCGAGGTCAGTGCAAAATTGTAGAATAACATTGATATAAAAACTAATCATAACATATATCTTTACTGAACACAGGCAAGAACTGAAATTAACAAGAAATTCTAATATTCTGTTGCTATATATCTAAAAATAAAAAAATATTTCAGGTTTTGATCATAAATTGTTTGAAATAAAAATTTGTATTGAAATTGAATAATTATTAGAGAAACATGCTTTAGTAACAATTCTTGCGCTAAAGAGATTAATTTTCTATAAGAAACAAATAAAAGTACATGCTTCTTTAAGTTCAACCTGCAATTTTATTTGCAGTTTATACAAATTTTGAAAATGTATCAATGACAGAACATCAAATACAATTAGACAACTAGGGAGATGCAAAATTGATTAGTAATCATAATAAATGAGGGTTTGCTTAAAAATATACAAAATAAAACTTTACTGAAAAAAGAATTAAAACATCAAAGTTTATGCAATTGTTGCTTATTTTAAAAGGTAAATAACAAAGTGTGAAACTGCAAAATTACAAGTGCCTACTGAACTAAATAATAGTGTTTTAACAAATATTTTGTAAAATGTCCTTAGCTAAATTCGGGCACATTTTGAAGAGTCTATTGCATAACTAATAGACACTACATTTGATATTTTGGGTTTGAAAAAATTTGAAAGGAAGAAATTATTGTCTTTAGATGCCTTTGAGGATTATTAGTTTTACTAACTTTAAAATAAGGTGGACTGAGTTGTGAAAGAATTATTGTTTTAATCATTTAAATTGCATTCTTTTTAATTAAAAACACAAAAACTAACACGTTTTCTTCTAAACATGGAAGGAAAGGGATAGGTTGTTCGAACTGTCCGTTTTGACATCGCGCAGTCTGTCCGTTGATACCGCATTAGCTTGAAAAAAGATTGAGAAAAACAAATTCTTTCAAGATAACGAAAACGAAGGAGAAAAACGGATGGAAGCAACTGGCTGGTGGCAACAACATTACTAGTGCCTAGCTGTTGTATCTAATTTTTCCTTCTTTCTGAAGGACCCGGTATCCGTTTCACCGGACGTTTGTTGTCCATAGCTTCCTTCCTGCAAAACGTGAAGGAAACAAAACCAGCTCTCATTCCAATTTGATTTCAGGCATTTTCATCAAGCTTAGGCTCTATGTATGTCTCTATTTAACTTATTTGTATAACAATAAATGTATGTTTTTTCACAAACGTCTTTTTCATTTCTCCTGTTTTTATGTTAAATGACACACTGTTAGGTTAGTTACAGTTGGATTATGTAGCTCGTGCATCACCACAAATGACGACCTTGTTGCCGCAAGGCGTTTGAGTAATAAACGTATTAGTTGTGGGATTCTGTATTTGAGTTTTTTGTTCTATCAAGTACATATTCTCATAAGTCAAATATTTATTTAAATGTAACTTCAGTATTGTCTCACTTTATTGTAAGAGCTGAAAACAGGGGAAAATCTTTTGTTAGCCGTAACTTAAAAAAAGCATTTCCAGTTATTTTAAACATTTTTCAATATTTTGATGAGACGAATTCGCAAGTGAAGTGGGGCAGACACTTTCCGAAACTCTATATCGCTACGTTTACCCGTTCGCCAATCAGCATCTAATTATTTTGAAATTGTGTACAGACTATTTAGTGCAAAGCATCTAAGTTTCAAATTCAATTAGGTTTTCTACAAGCCTACAGAAATTACAAGCATACTACATGCTGAGTTGTAAGTGTAGTGAATTTGTAGTGTAGAGGAGAGGAAGGTGGTTATCATTTACAGGAGGTCTAAACATTGCTTACAGTTGTTCACAAAGTAAATGTTTTGCCTTCACTTTTATCTAATTGCAAATAAATTTGTTATTTAGTTAATTCTGGATTTTAAACCAACATAACAAATAATAGAAGGGTTGGTAATTTATATTTATTCTGAATAAAATAACATTCAAAATTTACGTTTGAAGCTCCTTATAGGTTAAATGTAGTTTAAATTAATAGGCAGGAAAATAAGTCTTCACTGATTTCCTGAAATTTAGTTGTATGTGTAATTTGCTTGTTTAAAGTGAAAAATAATAAATTATTTGTCACATAGCCTTAGAATGAAAAACACTTGCACTGACATTTTAAATAAAATCTTGCCACATTTTAATTATTTTAAAAATTGTATAAATGTTTGTTATTTCTAGCTATAATTAGCTAGAATTTATATTTATTTTAATCCACAGCAAGTTCTTGAATTACAAACTTTCAGTAAAATATGTTAACGTATCGCCTAACTTGCTACCGTTGTAACCTCAAAGCGCAAACCAGCAGGTAGCTAAAAAAATTAGTACTACGCTACTCCCCCAGCTTGTTCTGATAAAATACAAATGTTAAGGAAAAAATAAATACAAGGCTTTCTGAAAACTGACAAATAAATTGGGTCATAAAATTTGAACTATATATAACTTCCTATTTTGTCAATCTTATTAGAATTTATTTCATTTCTGTTTTTATATTCAGTCATAAAAAAAACTATATTTGTTAAAAATAAATATATTAACTACTTTAAGTGGAGTGCAATAATGAGAAAATTTTAGTCTCACAATGAAGAAAAAAGTGGGCCATATTTTTATATATTATGTTCTTATTAATTCATTTTATACACCACATAGTGACTTGGCAGATAAATTCATCATTTTTTTTCGCTTTACACTGTTCAGAGTCACAGTTCTGATGGCAACAATGATCCTTTCTCCGGGTCTCAAATTTTCTCATAAAATTTTACAACGTGCGAAGATCCATGATCATTGCGTCCATTACAACTCTAATTCCAAACATGCTCCTGCGTATTAGGCAATTGTTATTGATTTAATGTAGGCCTGTGCGAGTATTCGAAGATCGAGTATTCAAACGCCGAGCTTTTTAGTATTCGGCTCGGCTAAAAAATAAAAAAAGTTCGAAAAAATTCGAGCTGAGCTTTTTAATCAGAACCGAGAACCGATGAGCTAAAAAGTCGGTTCTAGAACCGGACCCGATTGATGTCGAATATTGACGTGAATTCGGCAATTGAAACGACCCCTTTATAAACAAAAGAGAAAAAAAGAATATTCACACATTTTCGGTTATTATAAAACTAAACTCTTCGCGTTAGTTTATCTGAACGCGACATACGTTGCAATTTAGCTCGATTGTGTGGCGATGGTGGACGTGAATGCCGGTTTGATGCACTCATTTCATCAGATAATGTATGTAGCCTTTGTAAATTAATATTTATGCCTAAATTATTATTTTTTTACTATCAGTGATTATAACAATCAATAATCCCTTTATTATTCATAAAAGTTAAAAAAATAATAATAAATGATTAAAATAATTACGCAAGAAAAAGTGTCAAATAAAATTATTCGGAATCCGATTAAGCATAATATTTTTTTACGATTGACTAGGATTGCGTTAACGCTAGGAATATTATATGTTTTGTTTCTGAACGTTCAATTCGGATGAGTTCAGACATAATCGGAACTTCAATCATCAAAAATTTCATTCGACGGCGTCAGTTTAGACCCGCCGAAGTCTGAACAACTTGTTAGATCAAAGTAATATCAAGTTAATAACGCTGTGTGTAAATACGTACAGTATTCAGTTTTAGTGCAGAGTTTTATTCATTTGTTTTAGTTACCGCAATTAGTTAATACAAAAGAGCGCCGATTTTTAGAAACAAATTGGGACCGAGGGACTTCTGATAACCAATTTGTTCGGGTAATTAAATTCACTGTGAACTCACTAACGACTGACAGCAGCGTTCGGCCATGCGCTCGGCTGACTCAACAGCGACCGCTGTTCCGTTGAGCGCACAAACTCCCTGAAGTTTACAACTCGGCTGATTATGCGAGTAAAAAACTTTAAATTCGGAATTATTACGTGTAGTACTGTAATGTACTTATTTATTTACAGTACATTTCTGCTTTCAGATAATCGACGCTCTACTGAATTTATTAATTTGATTAAGTTTAGTTAGTTGAGGATATGTGGAAACTTAACCGGAGTAGGCTAGTCTTTTCATCATTGGCATCGAAAATGTGGCAATATTTTATAATAGACGTTGAGAGTGACTTTTTGTCCGTAATTTAACTTAGCTACTTAGCTGAATACTTTTATTGCAGTGAAAACTTCTATATATATATATATCCTTATGTATAGTATATATGAAGAACAAGGACCGATGACAATGCAATATTAATTTTTTGGGTGTAGTAAGTGAGCACTGATCATGGTCCCCAGAACATGACGTGATTTTCACCCCCTTCAAAACGTCGGATTGATTTGAAACTTTGCACACTTATCAAGGACCGATGACAATGCAATATTAATTTTGTTGGGTGTAGTAAGTGAGCACTGATCATGGTCCCCAAAACACGTTTTCAGGTGTCATTAAAAACTTTATATACAGGGTGATTCACGACGATATACAAAAACTTCGGGAGCTCATTAATTTTGTTGGATGTAATAAGTGAGCACTGATCATGGTCCCCAGACTAAAAAATAAGAATGCAAATAATACATATATATATTAGGCCTACTTTTTTTACTCTAGTGCTGTTAAAATTAAGTATTTATCGTTTTAATCCCCGATTGTTACCTAGTACTACATTGAAGTAAGTATTAAGAAAGCTCGGCTCGTCAAAAGCTCGAGTTCGTGAGCTATATAAAAAGCTTGGGTCGGCTCGGCTCGAACTCAAAAATTTAGGCTCGCACAGGCCTAATTTAATGTTAGCCAAGCACTAGTGGGGCACAAAGAAATTTATTAAGACACAAAACGTTACATTTGTTCCACCTTTCTTTGAAATACGGATTTTTCAAATTATAATATATACGCAAAAACATTTTCTTTTTAAGAATCAGAGAACGGATGTTCAGTGGATTTAAAAAAAAAAAAAAAAATGTTTCCGACATTTGGATTATTAATTGTGTTTTAATCTAACATCTGAGAGTACATATTACATTTGTAATTAAAATAAAGCAAGATTGTAATGCAAGAATTTACTGAAGGTTTTTAAAGTTTGTTTTAATTAAAAAAAAAAAGATATAGAGGGAATATGTTATATAATTATATTGTGAATACAACTGATACAAGGGGTAGGATGTAAAACCATCGGTAACACTAGGGACATTAGACAAAATATAAGCCCTATCATGCGTTGGAAGCAACAACGAATGATCGGATAGGGATGGTATTAAGGGTGAGTGAGTGCGCACCCCCATTGGCTGGCTGGGTGGACTCACGCAGGGTCTCTCCGCCTGAAGACGCACGCCGACTAGGCTTGGCATTGGTCGCAGATATCGAACGATGAACGCCTCTGTGTGAAGGCGACTGCGCATTGGTCGTGCCTGTACTGGTACCAGAAACGGGCTGGATGTTACGAAGTGATAAAGAGCTGCCAGATCTCGAGCCATCACTTTCAGGCTAAAACAAAACACATGGTTTTTAATTAAATACTAATGAAATATTTAGAGGCTTTTCTGTAGGCCTCTGTAACGAAGAAAAACTTATCTTTTCCCGAGAGATATCAAAAGTTAATTTACTTACCAAGTGCAGCAGTATGTCTAAGATAGTGTCAGTTATTAAAAAGCAATTCTAGTAATGATGATTTATTTAGAAGCTGATACACAACCTCTCTTCCGTCAATACAACTCTTACTTAATATTGCTTTAGCATACATGATTTATATTTCAAAACCTTTGCATTTTATTACTGAAATCCAAACAATCGTTCTTGTGCACATATGTTAACCTAGATTGTTCATAAAAGATTGTTTTAATTTGAGCCAATATTAACCTTACCTTAAACAAAAACTAAGACCATTTCAGTGTCGTGCAGGCCCAAAGCATAAATTATATTTAAAAAATGTTTAAATTATATTATTATACAGCATTTTATTCTTATAACTCTTAGGAATATTGTTAAAGTGTTACATTCTTTATGTAGCCTACTGTGACCAACAAATTTCAAATTAAAAAAGTTTCAAAACTGTCCCCCTAAAATGTAAGTGTTTACACAAACAAAAATTTGAAATGACTAAATTTGGTTACATTACAACACAAAAATAACTAAAAGCCCATGTTAAACAAAACATTATACGTCTTAACCTGCTTAAATAGTTTATAGTAAAACCCCAAGTAAAAAATAACCAAAAAAAGCATTGGAAAATATAAACATAATTTACCCACATCCTAATTAATTGTAACTACTTATGTTAACTTTAACTACATGATTATGTTGTGTAGATCAAATAACCCAACAATCAACAGCAGAACACAACTAATTATAACAAAATTTCTTCTTAGAAAATTTAATTCCATTAAGCTAACAATAACTTTGATATTTAAAGTACAAGTATCAAGGTGCAAAAACCATTTGTTAGGTTATCTGTGGCCAAGGTAGAAGGTCAAGTTCTTATTCTCTTTTTGTAGACTTAAAAATTCTTCCCTTAAGGCATACTTTAATGTATATTGTTCTTTATTTAAATTTGTGGCAATGATAGTGATGACTTGAAAGTTACACCTAATAAATATCAAACTAAGTATGTTTGTAGGACTGGCAAATCCAATAATAGTTTGTTCACAAAATCATTTTTATTTTTGGGCCCCAAATTGTATAATGTTGTGCCATATGATACCAAGTTTCCTCTTCCATTACAGGCAATAAAATTTAGAGTGAAAAAATGGTTTATTGCTTTTTTAGCTGAAATATGTTATAGGTTTGTTTAAGGTAATTGAATAATGTATATATGTGGTATTTTCTGATAGGAGCAAATGAATGCACGTGATTATTTTGTCCGGAATCCCATAACTGCATATGGAGTCAAATTAAAACTGGCTTCTTTTGTCTGTTTCGTATTTTGTTAATCTTTCCTCAGCAATACCTATTTTGCTATGTGGAATAATTTAACTTTGTTTTGTTTTTGCCAGTTTATTATGTATTGTTATTAGTTTTTTCAGTTGTTTGTAATTTGTTTTATATTTTGTTTGTGATGATGGATTAATAAAAAATATTTGATTTGATTTAAAATGTCCGCTTTACAAGTTCGAGAATTATGTACTTTTTTACTTTTCAGTTAAATTTAATAATTTTTAAAACAATGCTTAGGAAATGGTTATATTCAAATGTTACTTACATCTGCTCATTCTCATAAATCTAATCAACAACCAAGAATGCTTCAAGTCACTTTATAGTTTATCAGAATATTCACTCCTAAAAGTATAGCCTAAATTAAAAACTCCAGTGTCCTAATAAAAAAATTAAATAAAGATTAAAAGTAAAAAAAAAACACTCCAATTTATAAATTTTTTTTAATAAAAAAATAATTTAATTTCAAATTTGTATTGTTTTAGTTACAATAGAATGAATACACTTGGTACAAATTAATGATGACATAAAAGTGCGCAAGCAACTTACATCCGTTGATTTTCTCCCCAGAAGTAGGTACGTTGCAAAGACATCGTCATACTTGGCTTGAGCTAAGCTGTCTTCAATTTCGGTTCGACTGTAGCCCATTCCAACTAAGGCTTCTGTAACAATAAAGAATTTACATTTGGTTAGTAAAAGTAACTATTACGGTTTCAATAACACGTAAATTTACCTTACCTCTAACTAACATGTTAAATAATCATCCATTTTCTAGTAAATAATTAGAATACGTCAATAGCAAAATTTGAAAAAAATTTAAAATTCCTTGACAGTTAATAAAAGTAATGAATTGCTTTAGCAAAATAAGAGAAAGCCTATAACAATTAAAACACATAGCAACTAACAAAATATAAAATAAATATGTAACTGATATGGAATGTTAATGTTTTTATTGCTATGGCAATAAATAATAAGAAAAGATGAATAAAAACTAGGGGTGTGCAAGATCTCAAAACTCTCAAGCAGTAACGAGAAATAACTCAATAACGTCTCGATCTCGTTGTCAAGAATAACAACATTCATTTATCGGTTGTACTTTGCTCGATTCAGCCATAAATTTCTCGATACGTTTTTAAAAATCTCAAGTTTTATTTTTAGTCTTTTCATAAAACTTAAAATGTTACATTAGAATGAAAAGAAAATAAACAGAAGTTTTTCAATCGTCAGGGAAGTGATTAGGATATTGCAACCTCTTATTTATATTACTTGGAGGGGGGGGGGGGGGGGCAAAGTTGGAATGAAATTTAGTATGTAGTTTCCTCTAGGGGCCCTAGGTGCTCGGTAAGCGGTTTCAAAAAATGAGAAAGTTTAGGGGAGGTTTGGGGGATCAAAGTTATTAAAAATCCATACATAGTGTAATATATTTATTGATGTAATATATTCATTTAACTTTGATCGGGCCAGCTAGTAATTATATAAAAATGAATATGTTGCAAACGTAGTGTAGAGGGTTATTAAGCAATAATCAACTGTTAAAGTACATATCATATCTATGAGGTACATTATATTTTATCTTTCATAAACTTAGTGTAGCAATAGCAAATCAAAAGAAGACTAACTTATTAATAATTAACTTATACACATATACTTTATATTCCTTTCAATGATGTAAAAAGGTGTTTGATATTTCTCACTCTCAACATAAGATTAAAATTTTGGTTCATTCTTGTTCCAAAAACGCTATTTTTGTTTTATCTCGTTCTCGATAAATTTTATTTAGTAAATTCTTGTTTCTCGCTTGTTCCTAAACCTCAGCTCTCTTCTTTTTCTTGATAATTTGTGTTAAACAACAAATTAAAAATTCCCGTTCTCGTCTCGAATTCAAAATGTCAATCTCGCACACCTTTAATAAAAACATGTGCCCTACAAAAGTGTTACAATTTTTTACTGCATAAAGAATTAAATCATTTTTCAGCTTTTAGTTTAGACATATTTAAAAGTAAAATAGGAAATTAACAACATTAATTTATATCTTCTTTCCTAAAAAAAAATCATAACTGTATAATTTTATATGTAAAACCTACAATAAGTATTTAGTTTACAGCTGATGCTTGTTCGAAATTGTACAAATAAATCAAGTATATGAATGCATCTAACTAATTATATACACACACTATAACCACAAACATTACATTTATATGAACTTGATTTATTCGTTAATCATCCGAAAATGCATTTACTGTATCCAACGCCACATGCATTAACCAACCATTAAGGGTCAGTGGTCATGGCATGCAATCAGAATCATTCCTAAACACTTGGTTTATGTACAAGGTTTAAAACTTACTAACTAAAATACAATATTTATATTTACATTTGCCAATATAAGGATAATGTCAATACAATTAATGAAGTGATATTTGTTATTATTATTATTAAATTACTTTACCCCCCCCCCCCCCCCCCATTTAAGAACTATTTAAAATGAATACAAGAGAAATATCTACTCTCAGAAAATGTGATAACATGTAATTAACCGAAGGTACTTGGTAAAACTCAATTTTAATTAAAACAGACAATATTTATTCAAATTCTGCAAATTTCACCAAGAGGCATCATAACTTGAGGAAAACATACAAAATTATTTTCAGATTCTTTATATCAATGTTAAAATTAGCCGGGAAATAAATGAATGGAAATGTTAGACATTAAGCGATTTTTTTATAACAATTTCAGTCTTGTGCTGAATGATCAAATATAATTTCAAACAAATTCACCGACCTTTACCAGCACTATTGAAAATAGCTTCCATTTCCTTTTCCCCTATGTTCAGTATATTAGTCAAGTAACAGTTCAGTGTCTTGTAACTGGCACCATGGTCGGCAAGAAGCGAATACAAGGTCTGTCTAAAAAGTTCAATGGTCTAATATATCAGTATTCAACAGGCATAAACATGTCTGGACCTGCAATCTGTAAGGAATTGCGTGTGGCTGGTACAGTACTTTTACAGTCATTTCAACAGAGTGTTTGTGTGCATCAAAAAGCTACCCACGTAGCAACAACACAACAGTCAGTGAGTTCTGCTTCAAATTGGGTAAAACTGCGACAGAAACCCATGAGATGTTGGTGCAAGTGTACAAAACACTCATAGGGGCAGGATGCTGTGAGTAGGAAATGTGCAAACGATTGGTTTGTATACTTTCGTGCTGGCAAAGAATCGATGGAGGACGAACCGCATTCGGGACGACCATCCACAAGCAGGACGTCGGGAAACATTGAACGTGTGCGGAGCGATGCTAACAAAAGATCGGCGAAGTGGGTATTAGCAAAGACACAGCGAGGCCATCGTCCATGAACAATTGGACAAATGCAAGATTTGTTCACGATTTGTGCCGAAAATCCTAACAGATGATCAAAAAGCAAGACTTTTGAGGCCAGTGGCGATTTCATCGATATGTGTGACCGAGATCTGACTTTTCTGGGTTCCATTGCAGCAGGATGAGGTTTGGTGTTACCAGTGGTGAACCAGTGTGACCCCGAAACAAAAAGACAATCAATTGAATGGAGGTCACCTTCTTCCCAGCAAATAAAAAGATGCGTGGAAAATCCAAAGTAAAGACCATGTTGATAACATTTTTTGACAAAGAAGGATCATCCATAAGAAATTCGTTCCTGCTGGCCAATCGGTGAATGCCGCATTCTATTTGTAGGTACTCAAAACGTTTGTTGCAGTGCATACGGCGTGTTAGGCGACAAATATTTCAGACCAGAAATTGGATGTTACTGCACGACAAAGCACCATCGCATACCAGCATCATTGTACGCCAATTTTTGACTCAGCGTAACGTGACCGCTTTGCAACACCTACCGTACTCTCCAGATCTGGCACCTGATGATTTTTTTTGTTCCCACTTCTTAAGAAGGCCTTGCAGACGTCGAAGAGATTCAGAAGAAAGTGACAACAATTCTGAAAACTTGAAAAACTGAAAAACAATGAAGACTTCTCCAACAGTTTTGGGGCGCTATACGAACGTTGTCAGAAGTGCGTTGTGTCTGGTGGAAAGTATTTTGAAGGCCAATAAAGGTATTTCTAATGTACATTCTGTTTTTATCATACCATTCATCGAACTTTTAAGACAAACCTCGTATAATTAATTGTTGAACTAGAATAAATACTGAGCGTTGTGTTTGTATTAACTAGAAGGGAAAAAACACGACAGGAAATTTATCTGGATCCCCAATTATTATTTAAATTAATTTTGGAGGCGGAAATAGGAATATATATTGCAATATAAAAAAGATCATCAAAAAGAAAACAAAATAAAGTCTAGAAATTGTATGTATGTAATTTGTTGCAATTTATTTTATTATTAAACTTTATTTTAGTTTTGTATTGGTATTTTTTAGTAGTATTGTTTCCAATCATTTATAATATAAAAACCAGTTTTATCAATAATTACATATAGTTAAAGCAAAATATTCAAGATCTATTAATATAAATCAGTAAAGAAAATTATAAATATTTAATGTGGCAAAGCATGTCTAGAATAAAATTTTAAAAGACTTTCTTGTATGAAAAAGTATAACTTAACTATAAAAAAATATACCTATAGTACCTATAGTATAAAACATTGTACCTATCCTCTTAAGGTCCTTAAAGTCAGGTTCTGGTTCTTGGTACGGTTTTAGTTCATCTTCCTCATAGCCCATGTTCATCCATTTGTCTTTCATAATATTCTGTAAACAGAACATAGTATATTAAGCATATATTCTTCGATCATATCAACAGTAAAAGCAGGGAGTAAAAAGTCCATATAACAAAAAAATCCACAACAAAAGAAAAATCAACAAAACAAGACTAAACTTTAGTTAAGAAAATTAAGATAACAAGACAACATATTTTAGAATTATAAAATCCTCATGCAACAAATAACCAAAACAACAAATCACAAAGTTGTTGCAACAGTGGTTGAAACTAAACTACTATTAGAGTTCTGATTATAAACGTTAGATTTTGCAATACTGTGGAAGCAAAAAAAATAATAACCAACTACGGCAATAGATTCTGCATTTTTATAAAGGCCAGTATAGTTTCGTAACAATTTTGAAAAGTAAATTGTGAATAACTATCGAGTCAAATAAAAAAAAGCATTAGAAGGCGGGAGAAAAATCTATTTCATTTGTTAGTAAAAAGGTTTTTAGACATTAAATTAAAGAGAAACATTAAACACATAACTAAATTTAGCACACAACGCTATGCATACCCAGCATGCCGTAGTTAAGTAGTGGAACAAATAACGTACATTTTGCACTATTTTAGAGAACCACCAACCTTATTGTCGTAAAAACACTGTGTGTTTTGACAAACACATTAATGTGTATAGTTATATACATTGGAATAATTTCACAATTTAATTACTGATTCATATCTGGCTTATTTTTAGGATATTACAAATCCTACATCTCCATTATAAAGTACAGATAGCGCCAATTAGGATGGAGCGCGAAGAGGGGTGAGCAAGTCTCCTATGCCGGCTCCTAAAAAACATTTCCCCCTCTCGCGGCAGAGTACAGTCAGAGCCGCCTGCCCTACATAATTCATGTCTGCTATGTAGTCGTGTTGATTGTATATTAACACTTTTTGGTAGTGACTGTACTACAGACTCACAGTCGAGTAGGAGAGGGTAAGACGTTACAGCGCATGCTCAAGTGACACTTCACGCTATTTGGCACTATCTGTATGTGAATGAAAGGAAGAAGTGTTGGCATACAAAGCAAGGAGGGGATCCCATAGTTTCAAGCTAAAATCTATTCTATTATATGTAACAAAAAAACTTTGCTCAAACATGTATGTAGGTAAAATTTAATAAAAACCCATCTTTATTGAAACTGCGGACATTTTAAACAAAAAATATTAACTCCCTAGATATTATAGATAAATATTTGCATTTAAACAATATTGTTAAGACCAAAACATGTCCTACACAATGAAAAGGAAACATTTTTATCATTAACTAGTAGTGGACCCGGTTATGCTTTCTTATTGCTTGATTTTATTATCTATACTATAATATTATAAAGAGGTAAAGTTTGTTTTTTTGTTTGTTTGTATGTAGGGGGTAATCTCTGGAACTACTGAACCGATTGAAAAAATAGTTTTACTAATAAAAAGCTACACTATCCCAGAGTAACATAGGCTGTAATTAATTTTGATAAAACCATTTTTTATCTCAATATTTGTAATTTAGTCGGACAAAATTCTTAGGTTAGGCCTAGGTCCAGGTCATTCATTACCAAAGCAACCAATGGAATGAAAAATTAATAAAACAGCTGTTTGCTTTAATATTTCCAATAACAGCTGATTTCAAACTTTGAAGCAATTATTCGATTTTCTAACTTTTAGGTTACGTTCTTATTAAAGTGTAGACACAAAACAATTTGAATTGAACATTTAACATTATTTACCATCTTAGCTTGTGGTTATTATTAATCCTACACCTTTATTATACAGAAAACATAACATGTATGTAAAAGGGTCCAACGGTGTTGGCATGCGAAGCACGCAATGGTTTCCCCTAGTATAAATATATTCTTAGATTAAATTAACAAACACAATTTAGTGAGTGTATTAAACATTAATTTTGAAGTGACTTGTGGTTAAAATAAGATTTGTACGATCGGGGGCAGGAGATAGAGAACGTATGGGTGGTTAATGTTAATGTAATTTATTCCATATGGGTAGCTACCACGTTTGAATTATTGTTTAATTTTAAGGGTAGTTAACCAATTTTATCCTTTTGACTTAAGTAATTGAATTAGAAATGGTGTTTTATATCACTTAAGAATAATATTAAACAATTTTAGCTTTATAGCTTGTAGGAAGTTAGTTTCGTTACTTGATTTTAATTTTTTTCTAGTCAACTAAAAGGTTCCGCCCTCTACACATTTCGCGACGCACGGCGATGGAAATGCAAACAGATTATTTGATTGCTCTGATATTTTCACGGAAATGACAATTAGGACAGCAAAACACTTGGATCGGGGAAGAGTGATCTGAAGTCTGACCTATGCTCAAGTAGGACCAGTTTTTGCGAGAATGACAGGAATTTTTATATAGTAGAGATAGTTGTTACTTGGAAAAATAATTAATAAAACAAATTCGGATAAAGTAGTATTTTTATTCTATTGCTTAAAAAAAAATTGTTTACATGACTAAGTAGAGAACAAAATAACAAATCTAATGATACAATAACTTATTTAAAAAGAAAATTGAGTCTTCCACAGTGTTGTAAAATAATTTTCCATAACATAAAATCTAATAGTAAATTTTGTAAAATATATTACTTTTAGAAAATGTAAACAGTACCACATAGAACTTTTTCAATTATTATTCTCCAACATGTGAAATTAGGTTGTAGACGTTTGGTTGAACCTACATACAAATATCAGTAGAAAAATTTAACTTAAAACATTGTACAAATATTTCTATATTAAATTTTCATTGTAATATTTTTTATTCATAAAGACAAAATCTAGTCAGGTTGCCAGATTACTTTGGAATTTCTATAAAGTACAGTAGAACAATGGAACTTTTATTGTTTTGTTATGTCTGTTTACAGAACTATATCACCTTTTCTGAAGAAAGTTGAAAATATGTTTCTGTGTATCCCATTCAGTTTACTATTGTTAAATATGTAATTTAACACTTTTTTTACTTTGATGCACAATAATTTCAAGTAATTTGAGATATCTTGTCTAACCTATCATTTCAATAAGTAGGACTTAGTAGACACTTTCAATGAAAGGCATATTGGTCAAGTTAAAATGACAAATGTTGGAAACGTACCTCAAAAAGTGCCACTTATAATTGCTTCAACAAGTCTGTTTCAAAATAAATTTTTTAAATAACTTACTACTTCAAAGAAGGTAACAGAGATTTTTCAGAATTTCAAGGAGATTTTCCTGAAACACCCACACACATTCTTGTAACATGAGTGCGTTACAGCACAAGGGAAAACATTTATTAAGTTGGAGTAGATTACTCCTTGTTTAGCTAATCACTGACCTATGAGGTCACGATTTTATTTAAATTGTTACATCTGCGGAATCCAGATAAATCAAAGTTAAAGTACGAACGCTAGTACTCACTGTTTAGTTACAGTTTGATTCCTTTGGCGATTGTCACAAAGTTTGATATTTATTATATCTTTAAATATTCTTACAAACAAGTAACTCTTGAATTAACAATAAATGTGTAACTAAAATTATTGCAGTATTTTTTGTTTATAACAAATTACAAACTTTCTTCTCATAAAATAATGATTGAAGGTTAAAACTTATAAAAACAACGATGCAGGTAAAAATATTGATTTTGTTGATTTTCTTACAAATAATATAACCATGCCACTTGTAAACTTTAGTATTTTACTGAATTAAATGACAATATCGCCATTCCTCGGTATAATGGAATAGATCAAGACTACCTGTGATTTGTGCTGATATATATTTAGAAAAATTACAATATTATTTAAATTTTTTAGTGACCATAAGCGTAAAAGAAATCTACAAATCTACAGTATTATCAAATACATCTGGCGTTAAGGCTCTCCTTCATCCTGAGGAAAACTCCCGAGTAAATTAAGTGGTTTCACAACTTTTTAGGTTGAAAAACAACGTAATATAATAATAGGCTTATTTAAAGTATGCTGAGCAAACCAATAACATGACTCGATACTACTTACTTCTAATGACGCTCTTTTCGCTGGATTTAGAACAAGGAATTTCTTGAGCAGGTTCTCGCAGTCTGTCGACATATAGAAAGGGATTCGATATTTCCCTCGTAATACTCTTTCTCTTAATTCCCTTAATGTTGAACCATCGAATGGTAAAGATCCACTTACTAATGTATATAAAATAACTCCTAACGACCATACATCTACTTCAGGTCCATCGTACTTTTTACCTAAAAATACAATATTATTTTAATACCACATATGCTTCCACATCCAGTCAAAACAATGGTAATGTAAGTTATTGATAAACAATTACAACAATCGGACAATAAGTATCATGTTGGCCGAGAATATTATTAAAGAAGTAAATTATCGAAAGCCTTATTATTGTCTTGGAATGAGCAAGTTGTAATAGGCACTTATTCTATCCAATACCTACATGAATTACTACCCAGGAATTACTTTACTATTTTACACTAAGATGGTGAAAAAGTAGAAAAAACCCAAACTGAAATTATAATTTGTCTCGGTATACCTTGCGACTTGCTATACCGAATTTCCATAGGAAAGATGAGCTATTGCACTGAATTTTATGGTGACACATAAAGTTATTAATGGTCAATGAGCACCGATCATGGTCCCCAGAACACGTTTTGGGGTCATTAAGTCGCTTGGATGTGTTCGCTAACCAAAAAATCCAACAACCAAATGTAAAATTTTTGGGAGATTTTTTGTACTAGAATGAAACTTGTTTGGGGTTTACCTAAACAAATAAATATAGAAAATTATGTTGCACATTTTGTACACAAACTTTATTTCGGAAATTCGCTTAACTCACGTCAGGTGCATAAGCGCATAATTTGTATAGTGGTATCGCTGCGGTTGTGTGATTTTATAACAGTAGGCTATAATTATTATTGGTTGCAAAAAAGGTGAAACAGTTATAATAGTTTACACTATACAAACATACTTTAAGACATTCATACATTAACAAAAACTCAACTGTAAGAATATATTATTTACCTACGATAAGTTACACACAATACACTTATACACATACATACACTTACACCTACATACAGTAGAAACTCGGCAAGTCAACTTTAACATGAACGTTTGAAAAAAAATTAAAAACCTTATGCTGTGTATGAAAATGAAAAATGCAATACACATTATGTTTGTAAGCATTAGCAGGATGCATAACAAGACAATGAATGAGTCATCACCAGCTATGCTCCAGTCATAGACAACACAGACTTGTCCCGCGTTCAGTTCAGTTCAGTTGTGCATGTGTTCGTCTGCTTTGTTATCACTGTGTGGTTTTCGCACAGTTTTTTGGTCCAATAGAAAAGAAAATGTTAGCATTCTGTAGAACAGATAAAAGTGACCGTTGAAGAAGATTGCTGCCGAGTTCGGAACAGGGACTTTGAAAGTCTCTGATTGGAAGAAAAATAGGAACAATATTGAGAACATTTGTTTCAAAATAATTTCAAATGACATTTGTGTAAAGCCCAACAATGCTAAATTAGAACCACTAGATGATGCATTATTTGTTTGGTCATGTTTTATTTTATTGTTTTTACACATTCTCTGGTTAACACTCTGGTCCTAGTTGTCCAACTTAATGAGGTTCTACAGTAACTATACACAAACTTAATTGTTTAATACTTTATTTTGAGTTAATCTTAGATGTCTTGTTCATGCAGCTAAACCTTCAGACGACTACTGAAACCTTGATATATTACGTAGTTTCACCCTAATGCGTAAAAATGATTTTAGGACCCGTCTTAATTTTATCCTTCGTATTATGTTCAGCTTCCCTGCTTCTAGTAAAAAATAATTTTGTTCTGCACCTATATTCCAACTCCGCAGATAAAACTGCTTTAAAACGTAACAATAAATGTTGAAATAACATTTTTATTTGTCCGAACAGAGGAAAAGAAGATATGTAGACTTGAAAATCAATTAGGTCACACCAATTTTTGAGGCGTTGCTGATGGTTTGGGCGGAAATGGACAGTCTATACCGTACTTCAATCGCTAATAATCAATGCAAAGCATAACGTCTTTAGTAGTTTTGCAGTCAATCATATTCCCATAAACTAATAAATAATCAGCACTAGTGTTCAAGTTTGTTTGGGAATCATGGACTTTTACATTCACAATCACATCTAAACTATGATAGAAGAAGAAATATGTATGTGGCAAAGAGAAACTTATAAAAGTGTTTAAGGAGTTGGGGCTTAGACTTCCATGTGTTTACGTACTTGAAGTGTTGCCCTATTTTAAATTTAAGTATGACTTACGTCCAGAATATTACCACTATAGCACAAGATCAGCTTGTGACTATAGTGCCTGACAACACAGACACACATCTTCGGGACATTTTTTTTTTAATGATACATGTTTTAAAAACAGCAAAAGACAATACTGTCTGGATTTTTAATGATTGTACTTAAATTTTTGGCTAGGCTGAGTTATGTTTAATGTTATTGTTATGTTCATAGTTAATTTTATATATGAAATATAGGCCTATTTATCACATGTGAAATAATTAATAGTTATGCTATTGAGTTAGAACATTTTTTTACGTTTAAGTGATTTAATACATAGTAATAATAACATTATAAGACCTACCTTGGAAGAGCTCAGGAGCGGCATAAGGCGGACTACCACAAAACGTATCCAATTTATTACCAGGTGTAAATTCATTGCTGAACCCAAAATCTGCTATTTTTATATTCATTTCACTGTCTAGAAGCAGATTTTCCGCCTAAAACAGAACAAAAATCAAATTACTTTCTTACCAATGAGTATAAAAACAGGTATGTTTCTTCATTCGTCCCAGGGCATTTATCAAGAACTAGGTTTAAACAAACGCAAATGATTTTAAATGAGTAACATTGGCTTTTTGTTTCAAGTTGTATGACGGGTGGAAGAGTTGTATTCAAATATATAAAAAAAAAAAACCTTACAAATATTTATTTACATTCAAATCATTTTAACACATTAACAAATTAAATTAAATATTGAAAAAAATAAACGGTACCAGGAACTGGCACATACTTTCTCACAAACATTTAAATTACTAAACAGATTCACTGTGACCTGTAGGGTGGGGTAGGAGAGTTTTTTTATTAAAGTTGGAGATTAACTAATAAATAATATTATTATTATTTAGAGAGAAAACTATTCAATCGATTTCGAACAAATTTGGACCAAACACGTCAATTAGGTCTTTATAGATGCACGTAAAAAGTTTTAAAATTTTTTTGAAAAACAACCCCCTTTATGGCCAAAAAACCCCCAAAAAACAGTTATTCTTCTTATTATTAGCTAAACGAGAATTTTTAGAAAGATGCGGGTTTTTGCATATGGTAGGGCACATTAAAGGCTACAAATATGCCAAATTTTATCAAAATCGTTAGAGCCGTTTTCTTATAAAAAAATAATAACTGATTTTTTGGGGGTTTTTTTGGCCAAAAATGGGGTTGTTATTCAAAATTTTTCAAAACCGTTTTTCGTGCATCTATACAGGCCTACTGGACATGTCTGGTGCAAATTTGGTTGAAATCGATAGAATAGTTTTCTCTCTAGCTTTGTATACTTTTATTAAAGTTGGAGATTAACTAATAAATATTATTATTATTATCTAGAGAGAAAACTATTCGATCGATTTCGAACAAATTTGCACCAAACACGTCAATTAGGTCTTTATAGATGCACGTAAAAAGGTTTTGAAAAACAACCCCTTTTATGGCCAAAAAACCCCCAAAAATCAGTTATTCTTATTATTATTAGCTAAACGAGAATTTTTAGAAAGGTGCGGGTTTTTGCATATGGTAGGGCACATTAAAGGCTACAAATATGCCAAATTTGATCAAAATCGTTAGAGCCGTTTTCTTATAAAAAAATAATAACTGATTTTTTGGGGGTTTTTTGGCCAAAAATGGGGTTGTTATTCAAAATTTTTCAAAACCGTTTTTCGTGCATCTATACAGGCCTACTGGACATGTCTGGTGCAAATTCGGTTGAAATCGATCGAATAGTTTTCGCTCTAGCTTTGTATACATACAGACAGACATTTTGTAAAAACCACTTTTTTGGACTCAGGGGGTCCCAAAACGGATATTTCCACAAAAATCTCAACATCGATTTTTTTTGCGATCATTATACTTTCTCTATACTATAGTATAGTGAGAAAGTAAAAATCATGGAATTCCATTTGAAATAAATTGTATATTTAAAAAAAAATTTAATTGTTTATTTCAATAAATTTTACAACCGAGCAGACTAATTTCATGAAAAAAACAAACAGAACTTATTATTTAACTTACTTATTGTATAACTACTTGACAATTGAAGAGATTTGCTTGGCTTTTTATTTTCAAATAACATATAACAATGATATCATTTCATTTAATTTATTAGTCTGTTGGACAATTAACCCTTTGCGCTTGAAAAGCCACTACCAGTGGCCACACCCGACTCTTAGACAACTCGTATTATTTCCCGTGAACTTAGTCCTCTCAGGTCGCATGGCCACCGAGAGTGACCGTTCTTTCGTCGGCATGTACTTGGTTATCATTTTGACTGGGCCGCGCATCATCAGCTCGGAATTATTTTATTGAATTCACTTCACAAGTATGTAAAGGTTAGAGCAAACACTAATATTTTGTAAATAAGCTCCGTTTAATGACAACTATAACTTATTTGAAATAGAAAACTCAGTATTGCTTAGTATTTTAAATCCCATAAAGACGTTATATTTATATTATATTAATAACATATGCAAACCAAAATGGGATACAACCAATAGTCAGGTTTTTAAATGACAAACTACAATATAGAAAATGTTTTAAAATTGTACAAACTTAAATAATTACAACTTAATTTAAATTATCCATTTTCGTAAATTTTATAAAATTATCAACCATTTATCACGACACTAAAAACGACTAGTAAAGCACTGAGTGAAAATATGGAGGTTATATTATTGAGCTCAACACAGCTGTTGTAAAAGGAGGGAAAGTAATCATCCATAGTTCAATAGTTCCTCTACAGATTCCAGCACTTTACACAAAAAATAATATAATTTTGTAAAAAGAAATAGGTTTTCATAGATGTGTAATGCTAAGTCCACTCACGGCACTCACGGAAGATATACGAGTGTTCACGGGATTTTGTATTGGGCACTCGTAGTGGCCATACGAGCTACAAGGAACAAGACTGCGAAAACAATTCCAAGCTGATACAGAAAATGGCTTGGCCACTCCCAGTGGCCATACCACTCCAGAGGAACTTTTTTTAAATGTTCTTCGAGCGCAAAGGGTTAATAATTTTGTGTAGGACAAGTTTAACAGTTGAATAGTAAATGGAATGGAAAACAGTTATATTTCCATATTTTTTAAAAAAGCCATCAAATTTTCTTGGCATTGTAGACAAAATATGCAATTGTACCACAGGGGCAGAAATTAAAATTAATATTTTATATTGCAAGTGAATTTTAATCATTTTAAAACACAAATACATTTAACATAAAGTTTCTAAACCATACCTTCAGGTCCCTATGAATAATTTTTTTTTGATGACAATATTGAACTGCCGAAACAATCTGGAACAAAAAATAATTTTTCAATTACTCAAAATCTATACATTATTTTAAACTATTATTCACTATTCTATTTTAGAAACTAAGACTATAATTTAACACTTTCATTGGTAACGTCATTTGAAGGCATGAACAATTTTTGTAGTTGATGACGTAAAGTGACACCGTTTTGGTATTTTCTCCCTACAATTGAAAAACTACATCAACATACACAACCTCTTTTTAATTCATTACTAGCTTTATTGATTACTTAAATCTACAAACATTCGGTAGACAGAGTGTAGAATCATAAAATATCGATTGCTATAAGTAATGCAATTGTGACATCGATTTTTTTTTTACAAGAATTCCATTTAATATGTTTTAGTAATCCATAAACAAATAGAATTTAAATAAAAAAAATTAATTAATAAAAGATCAATATGAACTGTGGTCCAATACTTGGATAACATCACCAGCTGGTTTTAATGGTACATTATCTCTGGAATCTTCTACGTAGAAGTCGTTGGACGACATCGCAAGATGGCGGAGCTGCTTTTAAGTTTCCAAAATGGATGCTTAATGTTTTTTGCGCATGTTTCACACATCGCACATAATTTTAATGACTTTAAAAGAAACTTTTTAGAAAAGATATCGTCTCCCACCAATTAGTCAGTTGGGAGACTGAGTGTACATTAAATCTATTAATGAAGTTACAAATTAGATGGAGTTCTGTTGAAAACTTATACAAACTAATAGATATTGTATATAGAGATAAACACAGTCTGTAATTCTAACCTTAGTTGTTTGAGTTCAAAGTGTGTAACAACACTGACTAAAATGTGGTAGATTAAACAATAAAATGGATAAACCTGTTACTTTATAGCAAGTAAGTTGATGGTTCAGCAGTCAAGTTATTGCCTCTAAATGTTTGCCTTCAACTAAACTTGATGACTTTGTAATTGAAACGTTAACTTCGTGCTTGAGCGTTTTTTCAGTAAATTTATGTTTTTCTTGAATTTATTGATTGTTAACTTCCCAGTATTGTTTACTCTATGCGATGAATTAAACAACCTATATGTCTTTTAAGTGTTAATTATTTATTAATTAAAAACAATATATTAAGATCATGTCGTGTTATTAGTCTTCTTGTATAGAATTGAATAAAAATAGCATATTAAATAATTTGTTGAAAAACAATGAAGCATACTACACAGAGCCCAAATAGCTGGCTAATGTGATTAAAGAATTTTATTGGTTACCAGTGTGCACAACATAAGAATATAAACAAGAATTTTTTAGTATCATTGCTTTAATAAAATGCAGCAAATAAAGTTAAAACATTAAAAACATCATAACTCAAAAGTTAACTTTTATTTCGGTTGACTCCCGATTAAAGTCGGAGATAATTTGATTACTGATTAGAATGTGAGTGTAATTTTTGGAGTACAGACTATGGAAAAAAAAATCTTAACATAATTCAGAACATATCTTTCCTGCTACAATCTATACTAATATTATAAAGAGGTAAAATTTGTTTGTTTGTTTGTATGTAATCTCTGGAACTACTGAACCGATTGAAAAAATAGTTTTACTAATAAAAAGCTTCACTATCCGTGAGTAACATAGGCTATAATTCATTTTGATAAAAACATTTTTATTTAAATATTTGTAAATTTAGTCAGAAAAAAATCTTAGGTTGGCCTAGACTGATGAACCAATATTTACATCCATTACCATAGAAAATAATTGAATAAAATAACAGATAAAGCAGCAGTTTGCTCTAATATTTCCATTAACACCTGATTTCAAACTCTGAAGCAATTATTTGTATTTCTAACATTTAGGTTAGGTTTTTATTAAAGTGTAGACCTGAGCCTTGCTGGTTCTTTTAGCCTTTATTATAACTGCTGTTATAAAATATACAAAATAATTTGTTTCAACATTTAAACAATAAGAAACACTAAAGCCCCAACCACAAGTTCGACGAACTTGTGGTTGGGGCTTTAGTGTTTCTTATTGTTTAAATTCACCACAGTACTCATTGAACATCTAATCAACATTTAACATTATTTACCACCTTAGCTTTGGAGTTATTATTAATCCTACACCTTTATTATAAAGAAAACATAACATGATTATGTGTATAGAAGGGTCGAACAGGCAGGGGTTTCCCCTGATAACCTATATTCTTTTGAGCAAAAATATGTTAAATCATTAGTAAATAGTATAAGAAATAGTTTAGAAAATCTAGACAAGAAATCTTTACAAAAATTGTCCTGGGCAGTACTGTATTGAGATAACAGTTGCAACACCCATGTGCTGAATTAGGACTCGTCGGCAGTACGAGAGCTCTGTATTTTTTGTCAGGAAAGATTAGTTGATCAGAAAATGGAAATTATGGGCTGCTAAATAGAATTTTTTGACTTGTTTTGAGGTTATAAATCGTTGAAAGTTTATATATATTTTACTTCTTTCTTTAGAATAAACCACTTAGTCCTACAAACTATATCCACCTTGGTAAATGCCGACAGGGATTTTCAACATTTTAAATGTACAGAGCCTACAACAAAATATTTCCCTCAAAGACCGGAAATAAATTTTGGAAAATAAAGCAAAAGCGTACATTTCAATCAGACGCCGACTTAAATCAACGCCAAACAGCCAAACATTTAACCCGGTTTTGACTCCAAACATTTTAAATACAGTCATTTAGGCAAAACTATATTATTGTTCACTTTAAAATCCACTTAAGGTTACATCGACAATAGATACTTGTAGATTAACAGAAGCTCAAACTTTATGATTCTACTAAAATAGTAATAATTCAAACCAATAGCCCAAGACAGATCATCCGTGTGCGCATCGTTACATGACACGACAGAACGAATCAGATACAATGTACATTATTATTATTCGTATTGTAACAAAACTTACTCTAAAAGTTGTAAACATAACCTTAAATGGTTCACATAATTGTCGAGTATATTACAATATATGGACAAAAGTCAACAATACGACCTTGAGCTATACTATTTTCTTACTCATGGACATGCGTACCTATACACTTGTTAAGTTTATTGTATTTAACTGCACTGCACAGATCCGCCTTACCTGCCTAAACTTGGCTCTGGCTTCTTTCTCTTTCATCCTCCCATGGAGTACCAAGTAGTCGAACACTTCTCCCCCACTTGCATACTCCATTACCAGGTACAGTGTTTTATCCGTTTCTATTACTTGGAACAATTTCACTGTAACAAACAAATAGCGAGGGTTTGGTACTTTCACACTGTTAAGAGACCAATGGAATGAACACTACAAAACTTTGTCTTAGAGGTACAGTATACATTAAACAAACAAGAAACAGAACTGTTAGCAACTGGATTCTTAGGTAAATGAGAACATAAAAGCAGTCATTAAGGAAAGAAGTGGAAATGGATTGGCTATACTCTGAGAAAGGAATAGGATAAAGCTGATTCTAGAGTGAACAAAATAAACAAATATTGCACACCCTCAATAAAAACAGCGTGAACAAGGATTGTATACAATTCTTCTGCATTGGAGTAAAATTTGTATACAACTTATAAAAGTAAGAGTTTTCCTTTTCAATTATGGAAAGAGATTCTTTGTTTTTTCCCCCCAAGTTAGCTTAGTTTGTAAAAATATATGTACAAAATTGAAATTGAAATATTTAACACCCTTCATTTTACATTTAGGGAGTCAGGGATGGCTGTGATTGGTAAAGGAAGATGTGATGGTATACGTCCACAGTTAGTGTAATTCGGTTGAATATGTTTCAGCAGTTGATGGCTTAATCTATACTAATATTATAACGAGGTTGAAACAGTTCAGTATTTATCTTGTAAATTATTAATTAAACTAATCTCGGCCTACACGAAATCCAGAGAGCCAACGCGATATATCCACGATACTCAACAACTCAATTTAGCATTAGAAATATAAGAATATTATAAAGTCCCATGTGAAAAAAAATTAATAGTAAATATACTAAAGAGAATTGATAAAAGAAAATCTGGCCTATAGGAACTATAATATGTTTACCATTCATCACAAAAGGCCCGAAACATAAACCAAACCATTAAAGAAATAACTAAAGAAACAAGTGACATACACAACACTGGATAAGAAAATCAACATTACAACCCAACCGATTCGACACGAATAAAACATGAAAGTAAATTATCCTAAAATATTGATACATCTTGTGGGCTGTAGAACTAAATTATCTTTCAAACGTACATTTCACAATTTTAATAAAAATTCATTTATTTAAACGCGAAGCATGTAAAGAGGACGGATCTACGGAATTTCGCTAATTCAATCGACACACGAAAATAGCCCCGCCTCCAGCACACTTCTGATTGGCTGACGACATTACGAGCCACTACATTCAAATTAATAATTCAGGCATAAAATAAGAGTTTGTTTCTTAAAAAATAATTTAAAACTAAAGAATAATTAGATAGAATAAAATAAAATATAAAAAAAAAAAAATAATATAAGTATCATATCATAAATCATGTTCAAGCATCAGATATTGTATCCATTTTAAACATATGTAAATCAGCTGGGACAGAGATTTTGGTGACGAGATTATATGTGAACCCCGTGGAGAACAATGGTCTAAAAAAGTACAATTTAATTTTAGTGCAGAAATAACCATTGAACAGTATTGACGTACATATTTTGTGCCGAATATCTATGCTATATCTTGCAATGAAATACCTTAAAACAGTGATACATCCTTATGATAATCAAGACAACAAATTTGGGTGAGATAAAACCATTTTAATACAAACATATCTGAATTTATAACCTTATTCAAAGAAACCAAATTTACATAAAAAACCTTTATAGTGGAAATTTTGTGCAACGAACAATTAATTATTAAGACTTTCGAACCTTCTTTCTAAAATCATCATCATTACTCTATGTTCTCATTAAATTTAAATAAGTAATAATTAGTCTAAAATATATTATATATAATTTATAACTAACCTTAATATTTAAATAAATGTGGATGGATCCGGCCGAAACCCCTAGCCCGAGATTAAATGAATAATTATAACATTAATAATATCTGAGCAAGCCATATATAATTTATTTGTTTAAAAAGTTTGTAGTTATGTGAGAGTCTAATTGAACTTTTGTTGTAGAATTATAAATCCAAATCCAAATAATTCTTAACTGATAATCCCATATAAACTAGCCTATATGAACACTCAGTGAAGGGATTACAGACAATATTTCAAATATAAATTAATTGTTAATTATAATTATTGAATAATTAAAGATTTCTATTGTTATTATTTAAAGAAAGTGAATATTTATTCTTTATGATAAGCTAATATAAGAACATATAAGTATTTCAGTGAAGGCAAATTAATTGAAATATAAATTATCAAAGGAAATTTAAAATATTAAACAAATTTATATTATTTAATATTTCAAAATATTACACAATCCTTTCAAGGTAAAGTTTGTTTTGTTTGTTTGTTTGTTTTTATGTAGGGGGTAATCTCTGGAACTACTGAACCGATTGAAAAAATAATGTTACTAATAAAAAGCTAAACTATCCCTGAGTAACATAGGCTATAATTCATTTTGATAAACACATTTTTTATTTCAATATAGGTAAATTTAGTTGGAAAAAATCTTAGGTTAGGCCTAGAATGATGAACCAACACATGTATTTATATTTACTACCATAGCAACCAATTGAATAAAATAACAGATATAACAGCTGTTTACTCCAATATTTCCATAAACAGCAGATTTCAAAATTTGAAGCAATTATTTTTGTTTGTATGTAAAGGATAATCTCTGGAACTACAGAACCTATTGAAAAAATTGTTTTACTAATAAAAAGCTACACTATTCCTGAGTAACATAGGCAATAAATAATTCATTATGAAAAAAACATTTGTTTATTTTAATATTTGTAAATCTAGTCGGAAAGAATTCTTAGGTTAGGCCTAGGCTGATAAATTAACACATGTATTTACATTGGCCAATATGGCTTTCAAAAAGGTAAGTCTGCAGTGGATGCAATAGTCGAGTTAATATACTTTGTTGTGGAAAGTTTGGATAAAAAAAGTAAAGTTATGAGTATTTTTCTGGACCTTTCAAAAGCATTTGACTGTGTGGATTTCAAACTATTGCTGGATAAGTGTGAAAAAATTGGCATTCGCGGGCAAACTCTATTATGGTTGGAGTCATATATATGCAGTAGGTCACAAAGTGTGTCTGTTGCGGGAAGGCTGTCTAAACAAGTCCAGTTGAGATATGGAGTCCCTCAGGGATCAATTCTTGGGTCAATACTGTTTTTAATTTATATAAATGACCTTTCGTCAGTAATAAGCGTGGATAAACTAATTCAGTTTGCTGACGATACAACTTTGACCTTTCAAGCAAACTCCTTATAAAGCTTGGAACAAAAGGCCAAGCTCACAGGATTTGAGCTCTTGCAGGTCAATGCCACAAATCAGGATTTGGATGAAAATAATTTGGCAGTAAATCCTGAAAAAACTAAGTACATGTATTTTAGTCTAAAGCATGACATGAACCAGGCGCCAAGTGTCTTTCTAGGAGAGGAAGTAAACTCAGTAAAGTTCTTGGGTCTCCTTATTGATAATAAGCTTTCTTGAAGGAATCATATTGATAGTATCAGTGCAAAAATTGCTTCAGGAATATTTGCATTGAGAAACTTAAAGCCGTATTGTACACCCTCAATTCTTTTGACCGCTTATTACGGGTTAGTATATTCCCACCTGTGCTATGGAATCCTTCTCTGGGGAAGTTCTTCTGTTCAGAATCTTCTCAGAATATTTGTCCTGCAGAAGAAAGCTATTAGGCTGGTAGCAGGACTAAGGAAATTCCAGTCGTGTAAGAATGTCTTCAGGGAGCTTGGTATTCTTACACTTCCAAGTATTTATATACTTGAAGTAGTCCTATATTTCAAATTTAAATGTGATCACGTCCAGAACAAGGACATACACAATTATGGCACCAGACGTAACTACCGTGCTAAAAAGCACAGAGTAAGCCTTTTCAACAAACTCCCTTCCCAAGCTGGTGGACGTTTGATTAATAAGCTCCCAGAACATATAAAAATGAAAAAAATTATAAGATTTTTAAAATCAGGTTTAGATGGCTTCTGTTGACTGGATCATTTTATTCGGTGGAGGAGTTTGTGCACCATGGATTTTCTTGAACGTGGGGATCTGCACCATAGATTTTCTTGAACGTGGGGATCTCAGTGGCGGGGTCTATTTTTGCCTCTGGGTGAAGCAGTTTTCTTCTGTTTAAGTTGTCATTTCTACTGTATTTGTGTAATGTTTTTTAAATGTACTGTAAAAGTGTATAATCTTTTAAAAAGTATTGATTGTATAAAATGCTTTATTGGTATAGTTTTTAAAAATATAAAAGGATGAATGACAGCCACTTTATAAATTAATGTTATTTTCTACTTATACACGTTATATTGTTTTTACGTTTTTTTATTTAAATATTTTTTAAATTAAATCTATAGATTATTTACTGTCTTGATTTATATCTAATAATGACTTGTCTCATGCAATGTACATTGTCAAAGGACTAAATAAAATGAAATGAAATGAAATTTATTACCATAACAACCAATTGAATAAAATAACAGATAACAGCGGTTTGGTCTAATATTTTCATTAACAGCTAATTTCAAACTTTGTATTTCTAACTATTAGGTCAGATTTTTATTAAAGTGTAGACCTGAGCCTTAATGGTTCTTTTAACCTTTATTATAACTGCTGTTACAAAACAGGGCTGTGGTATTGGCGAAAACGTCAATGGTGGAGACAGGTTAAAAAATTACCATTTTTTTTCAAATTAATGTAAGGAACAATCATGTTTTAGAGAGAAAACAGAAAATACAACAAAATCAAACTTAAAATTATTTATTGAGCATAAAAATAATGTTTTTTCACGTCATTTCCTAAAGCAAAAGAAACTATAGCAATTGTCCAGGTACTACAAACTCTAATTCTTACAGGAATTTCTTCTGAAAGACATTTATTTTATTATTTTTGTGAACAGAACTACCTGTTTGAGGAATACATAGGATTTCAACAAAAACTTTGTAATTAAAAGGTAATTTTTACCCGTTTGTCGCTGTTGGTCTGTTAAAACAGTTTTAGCATAGGTTTACCTTGGACCATTATGAATTATTTTCAACTATGTTTTGGTCTGAAATGATAATATTTGTTTGAGGAAAGATCATGTAGAAAATTCAACGCATACACTTTTTAACAGCTGGCATTTTTCAACAAGTAGTAGTAGTTTTTTAATTTTTATTTGTTGAAATAAATCCAATATATACTGCATAGGCAAAGTGGAGGTTGCACATACCTTGGTTATTGTAAAGCTTGACAGAAATGTGAAAGCTATCAAAGTTCAAAATCTCAGACTTGTTAATACAAAGAAGCGTACAATTTATATTTAAAGAAATGCGGACATCCTATTTGTATGTAAAAGATTACACATTTGCTGTTGACATTCATCATTCAACCCCAGTTTATTTTGATTCTTTTAATGTTTTCTGATAATCCTTTATGCTGTATATATCAGTAGTTTAAATTAATAAAAATATATTTGAATAGGCTTTCATGCATAAAACTCCTCGGCATAATATCTATCTACTATGGTTGTCCTATAATACCTGTTTTTATCTTACCAACATCAGTCGAGTTAAAAAATCACATCGTGATGGCATGGAATACGGTTAAGCTTAGGGCTACGCGATGCATCATTTTATGATTGTTACTTAACCACTGTTGAGGAGTATGGATGTCATATGACATCCTACTTTGCATAAGCATGTGAGTAAGGCTTTGACCATAAAACACATCCAAAGGAGTATGAAAAAAACCATTTTTTTTACAAATATATTAGCTATAAGTTTATTATGTCATAAAATAATTCATGTTTTTTTTTTGAAAGTATCATAGTTTTTGAAACAAGGATGTATGCACAATACTATTTCAAATTTAGAACACTCATACGATGTGGCTTTCCTTTTAGACTCTCTCAGAGTTATCTGTATACAAAAGTAACATATTTTTTGCACCTTCCTCTTATCTGACAGAGTTTTGAACTCCGCTTACTGGGCGTAAGATAGGTTAGCTCATGATTGGCCGAACAACTACAGCTAGGTACAAGTTTAGTCTAATGTCGTGTTCCAAAACACACAACACTTGTCTTGAGAGTCCACGCGGTACTCACAGCTCGCCCAATGCACAAGCTGTGGTTGGCAAATCTGTATAAGTAAGGCCTAGAGACAGTCCGCTGCCAGTTCTCTCCCGAGACACTTCAACACCAACATCTCTACTACGTACTACACTGCACTCACCACTACGCTACACTTACTAGCTGTCCAGGAGGAAAGGAATGAACGGCTTTCTAATTAAAATCCGATAAAGGTGTAATTCAATCATGTCGCCCTGCCGTCCTTTTGACGATTCGACGTCACAGAAACTCGCTTCATCTAGAGGAGATAAAAGGGCAGGAGCCCAGCGATCTAGCAGTGTACCCGCCTCCCCTCGAGGAGATAATAAGGCAAGAGCCTGGCCTACACTGCTAGCGATCACCTCCCTCTAGGGTCCGGTCCACGGTGATTTTCTACACGCCGATCGGCCATTTAATTCTTACCGTTCTTTCTGTTCACAGGCAATTGCACCATTTCTACGTGCATCCACGACAAGGCTACATCTGAGCCTATGTCAATTTTTTTAATATAAATATATTATTGTGTTTGTGTTTTAATGTACGGTGATCGAGTGTTGGTGTTCTAATAATTTGGCAAAATATTATTCTGCTTAAAATGGCCGAATAGCTGAAACGGCCGTCGTTACTACAACGGTAAAATTAGAATATTGGAGATGGTAAAAATTATATAAAAGAATATAACCTAGTATAAAGCCTATTAAAAAAAAATAGTACTTACCTATATTTGGATGGTCTAACATCTTCATTATCCTAACTTCTCTAAAAAGCTGAAAATAACAAAGAAAAATACATTAGGACAGGGCGTAATTTATAGGATGTTTATTGATTTTCATATCAGTACAGAGTAAAAAATATTCATGATAAAAATGTATTCCCCAGTGTTTAGTTCCTATACTGTTATTTAGAAATTTCACAACTGTGTCCCTAACAGTTGAGAAGTAATCTACAAGGTCAAATCTGACTGCTTTCATCAAATTTGACTTACTGAGTCATGTTTGTCAAAGTGTTACTGTTTACACTGATCACCACAAATATTTACTTCAGAGAGGAATTGTATTTGAAATGTTTACTGTAAAGGAGGTGCCACATTAATGCACTATAAATGCATTTTTTTACCTAATTTAACTTATATTTTTTTGGTTAAACATTACTTTTTTATTACTAAGAGTACAAAATCCATTGATGAAAACAATTTGACTTTCTCAGCAGTGTTGCAAAATTAGGGATCTACAACAAAAAGTGTATCCTTCTGCATTTCCCAAACTTTTCGGTACTTACGTATTATACGGAGGCCACTATTTTTTTAAACGTTGCTAGGTTAGGTATTGTTTTAGTAAACAACAGAAATGCAAGAATAATAATTAAAAAAATAGCCTAAAGTTCTGATCTATATAGGTATTTAGTCACAGTATGTTTAGTTGCTAGGTTATTACTAAAAATAGTATATAATAAAATACGTCTAAAAATAGTGGCCTTCTTATAATACGTAAGTACCAACTTAGTATATAAATAGCTCTACATTAAGAGTGATCACGGTCAGTACTTGGTGAAATTCCACAATAAGGTAAAAATTAAAACTTAAACGTAAATTTTACAAAAAATAATATATTACAGCTGTTTCTTTGTACAACTTTATCTTTTTGTTGTCAGTTGTCTGACGTTGATTAACGCCAAAACAACTGTAACAATTATAGTTTTTTTTTTTTTAGTTTTAATTTTTACTTTATACACAGAGCGGTACTTACGTATTATGTGGAGGCCACTAATTTTAAATGTTGCTAGGTTAGGTATTTAGTAAACAACAGAAATGCAAGAATAATAAAAAAAAAAATAGCCTAAAGTTCTAACCTGTAGTATTTAGTCACAGTATGTTTAGTTGCTACGTTACAACCAAAAATATTAAGTAATAAAAAACGTCTAAAAATAGTGGCCTCCGTATAATACGTAAGTACCCACAGAGCTCATAGAAACACTGAAAATTTACAAATGTAAAACTTTTATCTCTGTCTCTAAAAAAACATTACTAAAATACAATTCATTAAAAGTGTTTTGTTTTATATAAAAGGATCAAATGTTTAAATTGGCTCTACCATACTTCATGAGGTTAAACTAACTTCTTTATACAGCATATTATAAGATTCCCTTAAATATTACTCCTGCCCACAATCCATACATATTTTCAATTGGTCAAAACTGTGTTTGTAGTCATTTTCAGAAAGCATGCTCACGACCTCCATCGCTTTTTCTATCACAGTTTGCTTTCAACTGTCACAAATCTCGGTCCTTTCAGTTTGGAGAAAATAAAAAAGTCAAGATCGGATGAATGTTCCTACACAGAGATCTTATGCTCGACGGATGGATCCCCCCGCAATTCAAGTCGTTTTGTTCTTAATTGATCACGGAGAGTAGTTAGGACAGTGAGGTTGTATTGCTGATTCACAGATTTTGTCAATGTTTTTCTGCGCCGTTGACATGGAAGGTTATCCTGAACGTGAGTTTCCTTAAATCGCCTCTAATCCTTCTTTGAACTGTTTAAAAACCAGAGTGCATGATACAAATTTATCAAACAAAGAATAAGTTTCTGTGGCAGATTTTCCAAGTTTCAAAAGAATGCAAAGTCTGATACAAAAAAAGAGTCTGCAGTAGACTCGGCGATAGGATTGCATAGAGGGGATGTCACGAAACTGGGCTGTGTAGTGTTTGTCCTTGGAACACACGCTGCTTGTTTAGGAAAAATAAATCCGATTATTTTTTAGCCATAAATCCTATTTAAAAATATCGGAATATGACCACTGTAAAATAGCCTCTGCCAAAACCAACTCATGAAAATTTAACTATCCACTTTTACCATCAAAAGATCAAAAATTGTATGCTATTAAAAGAAATATTTGAAGCCTCAAACATTTATTGTTTAAACAAACAATAAATGTTTAAAGAATTTAGTCTACACACGACACGGGTTTTGTAAACAACACACAATTAATGCAAATATTAATTTTGAAGACACAAACCTTTCAAGATAAAAACGAGAGGTGGAAATATTGTTTTGTTTCTGAGTAAGTAGGTCATACGCATTAATTACAACTGAATTAGAATCATTATGAAGTTGGGATTAAAACCTCATTTGAGATTAATCTATAAGAATAATTAATCCGATAGGTGATATTGACTTCTTGAAATAAAATAGTAAATGTAAAATAAAACAAAATTAATATTCTGGCCCATTTCCTGGTGTTTAAGTAGTCTAGTTCATTCCGGTGTTGTTTCTAATGAATTATTCATTACATTGCACTTGTTCTACTTAAAAGAAAACATATAACAAAGAGTGATTAAAACAAGTTCCATCAGGTAATGGAAAGCATCGATTGAAAATGTAAAACAGCTTTAACACTCGCAACAAAATGAAAAAAAATGGTAAATTTTACGTTTAAATAAACTGTGGTTGACCATGAGTACTGACATCTATTGCTTAGTTTGGTTAAAAAGATTGGTAGTAGCAGACGTATCTGTAGAATCCGGACGGTCAAAAATACCATTTGTTTCAACTAGGGTGTGGTTTTATTTTTGTTAATTTAGTAAGTAAACTCAGATGTTTCTTTACAATTCTTTACTTTTTTGTTAACTTTTATAACATAAAGTGTGATTCTATAATGCGCAGAGATAGTTCAAAGGATTATAAAAACATCCTGTACACATCAAAACAATAATAATGTAACACGTATTTCCTGTTAATAAATATTTTTTTCAATAAAATAATTTTACAATTAATGGTCTTTAAATTGATGTAAATGCATGACAAAATCCTATACTCTAATACGAGCAATGTCTGTTTGTTGGTTTGTTTGTGTGTACGAGCAATCTCGAGATCCAGCGGAAGGATTTTGCTGAAACTTTGGGATTAGAGGCTTTTGGGACTAAAAAATCGATTGGTGAAAACCACTACCTCAGGAAAACTCGTATTTTTCTGAAAAACTCATTTGAAAATTGAAAATTTTTAACATTGGGGTTATGTAATTTAAAATCAATAGGATACATATGACAAACATCAGCTGTTTCCTATAATATTTCCATCAGCTGTCTCCTATAATTTTTTTTTTTTTTTTTTTTGTCTTAAAGGTTATAATTGTTTTAAGCTTGAAATCAGCTGACCCGTGCTAATATTTCGCGAGTTATGAGTAGGCCTACAAAACAGTACTTACCTGATTTGTATTTACATACATTTTCCTATAAAAAAAAACACAATTAACAAAAATACCGAGTAATGCTCGGTCGCCCAGGTACTAGTATATATTGGTCAAAATAACCTATATTTCTGTTAACATTAAAAAAAAGTTGTTTTGTTTAAACTGCTAATCCATTTTAAAATTAAACCTGCAATTTCAAAATATTTTTCTCAAATAACTTTTTTAATGTAATAGATCTTATTTTGCAAAGATTCGGCTAATAAATTAATTATAAATATTTATTGTCGCCAAAAATAATATGTCTAAATGTTTAACATGTTGGCTATAAATTAAAACCAAATAAGAAGTAAATTTATCGATTTAGGATTATATATTATTTTAATTTTATTTGATTCGGCCTATTTCTTAAACTTCTACATTAAAAACTGACACTGAAAGGCAAAATAATTGGATCATCCTAATTTATTTTGGTCCTGAATCTCATTAAAACTATGAAAATGATCAAGAATGGAGGACTTTTGTAAGTGAGAACAAGGGTGTAGTCAAAGATCTGAACAAGGAATGAGAAGAGTGCTCAACTGGGGACTTTTGTTGGAAAGATCTACCTTACTATGATTAATATTCCCTCTTGTGCAGGGTATAGTGGACTGAATATGAATTTAAGAGCATGGTACTGACATTTTAAATGAAAATCAAGACATGGTATTCCCGCCAGAGAGAGAGAGAGAGAGAGAGAGAGAGGAATATCAAGACAACAACAAAGTTTAGAAAAGATCAAAGTAATTTTGCACGAGATGGTGGATAGAAAGAGCATTAAAACTGCAACTAAAGGATATAATGCTTCCTCATTGAATTAAACCGTAGGACATACATTTTTAATTTTACTTGCAAAAATTTGTTTTTATTTATTTGTCAAGCTTTCCTTAGATTACACAGTTTGGAATCCAATGATAACACATGAATTGTCAACTACATTAAAATAGTTAACATCAAAAACAAGTGAGCCAAACCAAAAAAAAAATACAACATTCAGAAGCAAATCTTAATATAAGTGTCTCAAACACCTCTTCCACTAAATAAAAACATTATTCTGTTAAAAATGCATTAATTTTTTTCTTAAAACAGGCGCCACTTGAGCTATAGGCCTATTTTATATCAGACTGCAATTTTATTCTACAGACTAATTCTCATGTAAAATGAATCAGCCTAGTAAACATGGTGATGGCCGGGATACTGAAGGACACTTTTGCCTTGGGTTTCATGTTTATGCTGTAAAATCCTCATATATATTATAAATGTATATAACAAAAATTATTTCATTTCCTATTCTGTGTATTTTTGTTTAAAAATAAATTTTATTTTATATTACAGGTTGTTATTTTATATTACAGGATTTTATTTTATACTTTATTATCGTGTAGTTACGTTCTAAAGGTTTTATTTTATCTTGTATGTAATTGTATATATTATCAGGATATGAAATAAATATCTAAAATATATATATATATATATATATATATATATATATCAATGTCCATAATAAACATTTCTTTAAAGGAGGCTTACATGCTATTCCTACCATAATTCTAATTTCACATTTTTGTATTTTAAATATTTTGTGTGCCTCAGGACTATTATTACCCTATGAAATTGTACCATAATTTAAGAGAGACTAGAAATATCCATAAGACAGATTTTAGAGTTTCTCTTTTTACATGTCTAGAAACTACCTAAGTGGTATAAAATGTACTATTTATTTTCTGAGACAGTATTTCCATGTGGTCTTTCCTTCCTACAGTTTTATTCCTAGAAAACTTACAATATTAACAGAGACAATATTATTGGTTTCCAACTTTGTGTTGGAAGATATGGATCATTTACAGTATCTAGTTTTAAAATCTAAAACACTGGACTTTTCATATTAATCCGTAGACCACTACAAGCCATTTTTTAATATTTAAAGATTGCTGTGTTAATGCTAAGGTATCATCTGCAAAGAGAACAATTTCTCAATTGCACAGTATTAGGTACGTCATTGACATACAATAAAAATATGATAGGACCGAGAACTGAGCCTTGTGGCACTCCTGTGTTGGTTTAAGATTGGTTCCGATGAGTATTTGAAGTTAGTTTAATGTAACAATTTGACGATTTCCTAGATAAAATGTAAACCTATTAAAGATATTCCCAAAATACCATAAAATTGTGTTTTTCGTGAAGGATTTCATGATTTACACAATCAAAGGCTTTATTATGTTACGAAAGTACAAAATAATATGACTTTTTTTAGATTATAGTAATTGATAAAATAACGATACCGGTTGTTTGTATTGTCCTTACTTGGTGCTCATAATGAACAATGGAATGACTGAGAATGAAATCACGCTAAGGTCTATACCATCAATTGGATTAACTTGCATACATACTTATAATCAAACAGTTTTGCCTTATCAACTGAGCTACCTCTAGTCCCATAAAATTTAAAGAAGAAGATAAGCAACAACAATAATTAATTGCACTACAGTTACATTATGTTTGTAATAAGAATTAGAGAGTTTTATGCTTGAATAAATTTATATATTGCGAGTACGTTTATATTTATTTATAAATTCCTAAAATAAATTACAATTTTAAAATACAAAAATAACAGAATTTGTTATGGTTTTATAAAAATGGCACACTAGGAGAATGGAACAACTTCCCTATTATTAACAAATTCTTTCTACGGAATGGAAACAAATAATGACAAAGCAGCAGAATAAATAAAGATCTGCAGAGACAGAGTAGGCGAGGCATGACCTACATCAATGATATCACAATGGCACACCCATTCCCTTAGATCTCTCTGTTTTATGATAATGTCTTTAAAATTATAGAATAAACCTGGACAAATGAAGGGAAATACTCCCACACAGCAAATAAATTCTGGAATTACAGTACATGTCAGAATCTAATAACGGATAGAACCTACACATAGTTGGATAAAAAAGAATAGTTTATGGAATTAAACATATAAACAAATAAATTATCAACACTCAATTTTTAATGACAAATAGAATGCAAAGAAAAGAGATTGAGATTAAGATTAACAGACGATTCAATAGATAGCATGACACATTGATCCCTCAATTACAAAAAATGAATCAATCCAAAAATATCTTATTTTTAAGAACATAATAATTCAACCACCTCCTTTTTTTAATACAAAAAGTACTAACAGTTCTAATCGCATAAAAATTCAATTTTGCTGTTTAAAAGTAAATAGACAGATAGTACTTAGGGCAAAGTTAGGGCTATCAGATCCCCTCTTACACTTAACCCATATAAAATAATAAACCTTACAAAATAAAATAGCCTAATTTAAACATATTTATTGAAGTAAAAGAATAAACAACTTTTACAAACATTATCCACACGCACATTCATATACCATACAATATAAATTAAACAAATTTCCTTTCCTACACACCTCGAGCAAAGAAGTCAGTCCACGTGCATGGCTATCAATAGTTTTAAAGAAATCTGGTAGCGAATTCCACAGTCGACATGTCGCTACGGTAAAAGATGTATTATACTTTACATCTGGAATTATACTTTACTTTATTTCTGTGCTTGAGAATTATCAGCATTATCGACCTCTATCTTGTACTTTTTGTACTTATATTCGAGGCAAAAACCAACTTATTCGCTAAGTCGGCACTCTCGTTTGAAGGACAGTTAGCATGCAACGTAGTTAAAATAAAAAAAGATCTAAATTCATCAAACTTTAAAAGATTAATAGGGACTAACATGATCATTACGTTTTTAAACAGAAAATAAACCAAATACAATAATTGAGAGCGTTGGCGTTTATTAGCCAATTCCACAGCGATATCACTGACTACTGTGTCACTGTAGGTTAAGTGTGGCACAATTAACGATTTTCCTAAGAGCACTACTCTAATATGAAATTGCAAAAAATCTTGAGTTTTTTTAAGAGTGAATCCCTGCAAATACTTTACTGCATAAAGTATACAAACATGGATGTTAACTTTAAACTTTACTCAATTACAACTAGAAATCCAAATAATTTATAGAGATTCTGATCTAGCCAATCTTTACGACTCACGGGGACCAAAGTATAAAATATTTTGATAATGAGTAAACTAACTTCTAGGTTGTAATAGCTCACATGAAATATCGTTCATAAATTTATAATTATGGTAAAAACTGAAAGTGGCTCCGATTCCCTTGCTACACTAAAAAACGTTTTCCAACATTAAATAAAATAATGAAACTGTTAGACCAGAAGTCAAAACTCTTTAACAGAATGCCGAGTGATTTAATAATTACATTTCAAATGAACAACCCGTATACCTCGCTGATACTATTACAGCCACTCCCAGACTTTCAAAAGCCTTGGGATTATTTACATAATTATCTTAATAGAACATGCTATTGTTTTACTGTAAACGAGTAACTGTTTGAACGTAGTTGCGTGATTTTTGGTTTCCAAGTCACTTTAAATAATAATATATAGTATAATATAATAATACTATTAAATATTACCTGTTATTGGTCCGTCGTGTGACTTATTTCGGTCAGAATATTACGACACGTTTCGGGACCGTAATCTCATTGTCAAGTTACACTTATACATTAAAAACACAGAACACACATTTAAAAACACACAACAATTACAACACTTTTAAAATTTAATTGTGCCGGACAATTGTAGACCGTGTACGTCGTTGCGTGGTCCATGGTACCCTGCCTAATAACAGAACTAAAATGGTGCACTGGTTATTTACATTTTGTTATTAGGCAGTGTACCATGGACCACGCAACGACTTACACGGTCTACAACTGTCCGGCACAATTAAGTTTTAAAGGTGTAGTAATTGTTGTTGTGTGTTTCTTAAATGTGTGTTCTGTGTTTTTAATGTGTAATGTGTAAGAGTAACTTGACAATAGGATTGCGGTCCCGAAACGCGTCGTAACATTTTAACGACCAAAATAAGTCACACGACGGACCAATAACAGGTAATATTTAATAGTATTATTATACTATCCTATATATTATTAAAACTAATACGCCAGTGAATCCAAATAACGCACAATAAATATTCTCAAATATTTATACTTTTAACACCTTCACGATTGGATTACAGGCCTATTCAAACCAAATATATTGGCCCTCTAAGGCATATTGTAAAATTCAGCCTTACAAATCAAAGTACTTAATTTAAGAATAACTACTACATTTAGCAAAATCTAAAATCAACTCACCTTTTGTAAACTTCCTGGATTTAATTGTGTTTTGTCTATAATTTTGATTGCTACCTGTAATCAAAGAAAAAACCAAGTCAGATTGAGTAACTACACAAACATTTCCAGTACTATGATACGATGTTCAGAGATGATATTATCACTGTGTTTACAAATTGGTGTTTATACTACAAACAAAATACAGTGCTCGAAAATAAATTTCCAAAAATACAGTGTTAAATTGAAATTTGAGTCAGTGTCAAACATGTGATGCACAACTACATAATTGTCGGTGCAGTGCCTTTATTCACTTACGGTGCACAATTTTAGATACTTACTAAGTTTAATTTTATATTTCTCATAGTGAAGTTAAAGCTAAAAATAATTGTCTCAAATATACACACAAAAATTGTGTAACAAATTATCAACTGTAAATACAACAAAATTTAAGAGAGAAAATATAGAATTAGTTATTTATATATACATTTCATAAGTGCTCAGTTCTAAAAGAAATATGCAGCTTAGCTAAAAATGACAACAGAAACACGCATAATGCACAGTTTTTCCAATAAGACGTTCTTTTGCTTTCTCTCTCAAAAATATTGTTACAACTCTTTTATTGTACACTTTATTATTCACAATGACAAATAATGTGACCAATATACTGAGCTAACCAATAACAGTAACCATAGATGTTCAATGATCACTGCACGAGGTGAATTTAAACAGAGTCCAATGTCTCAGTGTTTAAAATAATAACCATGTAAATAAAAATTGTACATTGGTGATGGACACCAGTGACAGGAGGACATGGCTCCCGAACACAGAATTATTGTACAGTGCTAGCTTGAAAAAAAACATGTTTTTCATAACTTTTCACAAAAATTTAGATTCATTACTTTCCCTGCAACATAAATAAATAACCTCTTGTTAGGAATATTAGGAAGGAGGCAAAAGATAAATTATTACTACTAGGGATTCAAAGTTTGGTAAAGTCTATTAGGTGAGATAAAGCAGTATTATATAACACTCTACATGGTTTATACAGAATTTCGGTATGCACAGCCCTGTTTTTTTATCAACTTCCCTAACCAGAGCATATTTTAAAATTCTTTGAATACCTTTTGCAATACACTTTTCAAGTGAAATTTTCCCATTGATCAAAAGTGACATTCTATGATCATAGAGAACTAAATTAAAAACATAATAAATTGTGATGTGTTCGATATCAAGTAATCATAAAACAGGACTTCCGGAAGACAAGCTCAATGTAATTCAGCCGGGTCTTTTTTTTCTACGCTCATCCACAAAGCAATGCGGACAAAAGTTAATTGCTCTTCCAAAAAATTATGAACGTGTTGTATATCTAAAGTTTTTAACATTGCTAGCACAATCTATCCAGGCTAAGGAAGAAGAAAATTCCATTGACTTAAAGCGATTTAACAGACATCGACAGATACAAGAATTACTTCATCAACAAGTGTGACTTCAGGTACAAAGTTAGTCATCGATTAAAAAAGAAACATTTCAAAGACAGTGGGGTAAAAATGTGCACAATAAACAGTATAATAGTTTACTTTGGTAACTGGAAATTAAAACCAGCTGGTGTGTAAAAAGTAGTTGATAATTTCTCTTATATAAACTCTCCTAACACAATCATTTTCGATCCAATATTTTTAAGAAATTATTATATGTCTGACATTAATTTTCATTAATAATAAATATGTTTCAAAAAATATTTTAAAGTAATTCATGTAATTACATATTTCTGGTATCCGATTTCCTATACTATGTACCTTATAGCCATGGAATTCAACCATGAGGTTAAATGTATTTTTGAACTCAATAAATTTTTAAATGGTCTGTCAAGTGTGGGTTTAAACACATTTTGAAAATAAAATGTAGCACAGTGCTGCTTTCAGTGTTGGTGACAAGTTTAAGTTATTTTAGCTCAAATTCATAACATAATTTACACAAATAATGTCCTAAATCAAAGAGCATCACATTTCAAACAAAATAAAAACTTAATATTTCGTACAGCTTTTAATAACTTTTCAAATAAAATTACAACGAAAATTAAAAAAAATTGGAATTTAATTTTAAACTATTATTTTTTTACAATTAAAATTAGGTACAAAACTCCAATGTTATGAGACAAAAATCATGACGGTTTTGGTTTGCAGCATATGTTACATTTTACTGTTATATGAAATTTTAATCAAAGATTTTAATAGACTAAATTGATTCTGGTGTCGAGCACCTGTGCGGTTTTTTTAAAAAACAAATAGGCATATTTAAATTTATTGAGGGTATAAGTCTAGCCAACATTTACTAAAATCCTAAATGATTAATCCCCTGAAAATCAGATAGGCCTAAGTTTTTACATTACCAAAAAAAAAAAACCAAAGTTTAAGTATTGAAAAAAAATTACAAAATATATTTGGTTCAGCCCAAAATACATGACTGATTTGTTAAGAACTTGTACAGAATGTTGATCTTAATTTCTTGGCAATGATTTTCTAAACTTAATTTCTGCTTTGTATAACCTAGGAAATTTGAAATAAGTTATCACACTTCCTAAAATATAACCTCAAATGGTTTTAACCAACCTTATTAAACATTTTTTGAAAATATAAATATGAACTACATATAGTCACAACAATCAATATTCAAACATAATTTGACTTGGAAACAAAAAATTATGATTACAAAAATGGACTACTGAATGTTTTCTACACATATTCATTACAACAATGCTTACTATATTGTAACATGTAATTGAAAGTATAAAATTACTTCCAATGTAAAATACATTAAGTCAGCATGATACTTTCTAACAGCTGTTCACATCTGATTAATTTTGCTCCAGCTGAGAGAACAAATAACTTCATAAGGACTCATAGCTCAAGGTCAGTTCAGTTGCAACTCAATCTATTCTAAATCCATTGTTGCCAACACACAGATTAGATAATACACAGGTATTGATTACAGCTTATCACAGATATACACACAATGACCAACTTGTCACAACTGTGCAAATGCAGGGTAAATAATTTTAAGTTTAAAGATTGCTTGACAGAAAAAGTTATAACAGGAAGTTAGTCCAAAGTCAAATCGCTTCACTTGTTTATATAAATAAATTTGAATCACCAATGATTGTGAAACTATCAGCACGGTCTTGATTCTTGATCTCAGTTTTTACCAAAACCTAACATTTCTGCATCTCAAAAACAACAAATTTTAATTTGAAATAGTTGTATGTTTTATCTTTCGAGTTATCAAGCTGTTGTGCAATTTGATCAACTCTAATAACTTATAGTACCATTCATATATGATTAGAATTAGAAATGTTCTACTATTCTATTTGATTTTAAATATTGACACTTTACACCAAGGTAAACAAAGAATAATTCCTAACGAAATTGTACAATAAAGGCATATTTTTGAACATCAAATTTTGTGGAAATTGAACTGTGACCGACAAACAAAAAATGATCCTATTAAAGTTTTTTGTTATTTTATTTTATGGTGCAGAACCATAAAAGTTATTTACATTACTATAAACGGATTTTAAAATCTACTCCATTTAGACAACAAACTGTAATAGTACTGTAGTTCAGATAAAAAGAATAGATTCCAACTCCTCTACCAGATAGGTTTCTAAAATAAGCAAAATCTAGTTTCGGTATTGATTTTTACCATCAGAACGGTTCCACCTATAAAATTCTTGAAATACACCATGGCCAGGTCAGGTGAACTACAATTTAAGTTTTAATTAATTCAACTTTGTACTTTTATGTTGAACAGATCTTTTTTGTAAGAATTTGTTTGAACATCAAACAACACCTAACTATTTTCTGGATTATTAGCGAATTTAAATAGGAAAGTGAGCTATTGCACTGGTTCTTATGGTGATACCTAAGGTTGGGACTGATCAATGAGCACCGATCATGGTCCCCAGAATAGATTTTAGAGAGTATTCAAAATTGTATAAATATATGTGTGTTCACACTCTAATGGACCCATTTTACAACAGATTTGGTCAAAACTTTGTACACACGTTGGTGATCTAAGTCACTCCGACGAGTTTGTTAGCCAAAAAAATTCAACAACCAGAAGCATGTTTTTTGACAGGAAATTCCTTTTTTTTAGATTTTTTATATTAAAATGAAACATTTTTGGGGTTTTATAAAAAAAAATAAATATAGGAGATAATACTGCAAAAATCTTTTTTATACAAATGTTTGGTTCCCTCAAAATCGTAAATTACCAAAAAAATACCCGGTTTAAATCCATGCCTCAAGGTCAAGGTGCAAAATGCAAATCTTAATCCGAACTCACAAAGCCCAGGTGCAAAGCAAGTTTTTCCTGCGAGTGAACCGAAGCAGCGCATGAGCCAGGCCTGGCGGCTGAGGTGCAAACAAGTTCTACTAATATATAAGCTATTCAGCGCCTCCCTGAGCAGACCAATTTCCAAAAAAGATGGTTGAAACCCAAAAACATGATCCAATTATTATTACATTGGATATGATAAGTTTACAATGTAATTTGAGGGATTGCCAACTAACTGAACCGAGTTGAGTTGTGTAAAGTAAAAAACATATTTGAACACTAACAAAAAAAAACCCAGAAGAAGTAACATATGTAATAGCATATCTAGTCGACAGGTGTAATAAAATATACTTTTCCTTGTAAATAATAACGTTTAGTACAATTATTTACCACTTGTATTCTTATAATCTTTATTTAGAACTTTTCTTTATCAATTACAATTGATGTCAATTTCTTTTTGTTTAAAGTTTTAATTGATTGTGGTAACACAAGATACAATTTTCAGGTGTTGGAATAAATTAAAAACGGAAATCACCTGTCTTTGAATTTCTATATTTATTTTGCATGTATCACGTAGATATTTAAGGTTAGTAGTAATTTGTAGTTTTACTTTGTTCACTCTTACATAGGCCTAGTTGCCTGGGTTTATGTACCGTTAGTTTTAGTCACTTGAGAACAGCAATTGGTTTATATTCCCGAAACGTCGAGTTTGATAATTTAACACACAAATGATGGCAAATGTCCGAACAAGTAATTATGGTAGATACAATAGTGTTGACTAGCAAATAACATTAAAAACAACATTTAAATAATAATTTTTTAAGTACATAGGTTAAACTGTTATAATTAGTAATATCAAATAATTATCAAAAATATACATATTTTCAACGTTTTGCTTAACACAAATACTGTTAATTTTTAGCACATTTGTCTAACAAGAAACTTCTACTGTATACTGAAGCCTCTACAACAAATAAATATGTATTTAGGGTGTAACATGGTAGTCTTACAGTAAATACAAACTCTGACGACACACTTCATCATATTGTAAAATTAATCTTTTAATATAGTTTTGAAGAGACATTTACTATTAGAAGTATTTGTTTCTTTATGTTTGGTTGTAAAAAGGTTTATATACTTCAAGTAGCAACGTGTTGATAATCTAAGGTCTATATCATGTTTGAGATAACTTGATTTATTTCTGATCGCAACAATTTAAAGACTCGATGATGTGTAAAGAGATCAAAGTCGCTTTACATAGTTCTTTAATTCTATTTATTCGGCGTTTGCAGATCTAGTAATCGCTAGATTACAACATAGCATGTATTAAGTCAAATATTTATGCAAGCTACGAAAGACATAGCGATGATCATTTTATTTCTCTTAACAGAAACTGATATACATAAAAATACTGTCCAAAATTAATAGTTTTTACTTTTAAAGATTTAGAAACAATATAGACTTACTGAAATTTATACATTTTTACACCAGTATCCAGTTTTGAATGAAATGTATCATGTATGTACAAGTATGATGTTCATAATAACACCACAAGTTGTCATTTAGTACAGAATCAGGCATTAAATTTTAAATAGGACAGTAAATATCCATGGGGAGCTTTTCTCTTAAGCAGGTGTTATCTTCATTAATAAACTTTCAGCCTTCTGAACCCTTCAACTAAGTGGGTGAGTTTTTCAACCGCATGTGCTAAAATTTGTAATGAGTTTGTTTATGGGCCTAACTTAATTGAAATAATAAGTTTGTCCAAACAATGTTTGTTTTGTAACATATTTTAATTGTGTTCTGCAACCCTTGCTGAAACAAGATTATTGCAGTTTTCAGCAAATTGTTATTTTAGTACCTGGGCGACCGAGCATTACTCGGTATTTTTTTTTTTAGGAAAATGTATGTAAATACAAATTGCATACTGAATAAATATGAATATTTTTCGAACTTACGTACATATGAACAGTTTATCCTATACTCTACGAAATAAAAATAGTTCAACAGATGTCGTTCTCCACAAAAACCTATTTTAAAGGTTAGAAATTTAAAAACTTTTTTAAGCTTGAAATCAGCTGATAATGGAAATAATTTAGGAAACAGCTGATTACTGTTATTATTATAGTCAATAAACATATGTATGTGATGATTTTAAACTCCATAAGCCCAATGTTAAAAATTTTCAATTTTCAAATGAGTTTTTCAGAAAAATACGAGTTTTCCTGAGGTAGTGATTTTCACCAATCGATTTTTTAGTCCCAAAATCCTCTAATCTTAAACTTTCAGCAAAATCCTTCCGCTGGATCTCGAGATTGCTCGTACAAACACACAAACAAACAAACAAACAGACATTGCTCGTATTAGAGTATAGGATATGTATAGATGGTTTGATTTATGATGTGCTACACATTTTAATAATTTCCAAGGAAATAAAATTATCATTATTAAATGTTTGACAGTAGGCCTACTTTGTAATTTTAATTGTATTTACAAGACACTATTTCAAAACTTCTCCTTACCTTCAACCAAAATTCAATAAAAATTATATTCCCTGTCTATTTTCAATTAACCAGTAGCATTCTGTTTAAAAAAATCACAGTACATACAATCCGAGGCATTTTGTTTGCTGATTTTTTTCACAGTGGGATAATACTTCTTTACACTCCTACAAATTGAACTAGTTAATAAAATACTATTACACTTCCCTAATGATCATTGTAATTATTCAAGCAATTCCAATAATGTATAACAATTTAGTAAATATATACAAAATTTTAATGATAAAATTTTTTAGTAAATTGTGTCCATAAAAATGTCCTAAGTATTAGTCAAATTTAGAAAAAGCATGTGTTCCTCCTCAGGTTAGAATCTCAGCATGGCGAAAACAAAGCTAAGCTGACAGCACCAATACAACAACAATACATGCACTGAGTACACCCACAATACACACACACAGTTACACCAAATAAGCCATTTGGAGTGTGGGAACTATGGATAAGGTTGGATTCACATTATACAAAATACAGCTATTTACTACTGAAGTAATTATTATGAAACCTAGACTCTTGCATAAAACCTCAGATCATGGGATAGATAGTGTTACAAGAAAATAGAATCCTGCAGGGAGGCTTATAAGGAAGGAAATAGTAACTTCACAAAATACCAAGACTTTTCATAGGCCTAAACAAATTTGTTTTAACATTGCACTACATAATCGGTTTAACCCACATCTGGTTTTGCTCAGCTGTCGTTTACTTCAAGCAACGTTTTGTATGTCAAAGATAATATTTAATACAGTACAACCTCGTTAAGTCGGACCAGCCGGGACCACGGCCGATCCGACATAACGAAAATCCATGTTAGCCGGAGAAAAAGCACAAAGCATAAATGCAAATACACTGTATACTTACAATATTTTCCTTTATTACGGAGGAAAACACTTTTAAAATATTTCAGCTTTGAGTAAGGTTTACATGCCGCATGGCAAACCAACTCGGTTGCGCGATCTCGGCGGAAACACGATCACCGCCGCTACGATTATGCGCTCGTACAACACAATAGTGCTACCAAAAGCATATTTTTATTTATGGCAAACCGATACGGGTTACCCGGAGATCCGACTTAACGAGGTTGTACTGTAGCTCATATTATATATTAGCTTACTCATTCTAACGAATAATCTTGTCACTACTAATAAGACATACAAAGTTTAAAGTTTATGACAGCATCGTAGCGTAGTTGGTTGTCCAGTTACAATGTTTGTTTATTTAGTGTGGTGATTATTTTGGTTTAGTGTTGTGTTTTATTTATTATAATTATTGTGAATTAATGATGTGTGAAAATTTTGTCTTCTACAATATTATATAGTTTACAAAAACTAATTTTGTATTTTAAATTTAAAAAAAAAAAAAACTGTTTGTTTTTCGAAAGTGAAACGTTTTTATAGATTAATGTAGTAAACCTTTTTTACTACATGTTGGATTTATCAAACATAGTTTTTTATATTTCCCAAAATCTCTACTTTTTACTTACAAAAAACTTTTGTCCACATATTGCAATGATTTCTGTACTTTTCTGAACAAGAAAATATACAGTAATGTATACTTTACTTGAATGAAATACATTCGATAGTTTTTAAATTATAATATGTGCAAGAAGTAAGCAAATGGTAAATTTCATATAAAGACATATTACATTTTTTACCCTCATGGGGCTTGAGGAGCATGGGGCTTGAAGAACATAGCAAATTATCCTTCTCGTATTAAATTCACGGTTGAAAATTCACTAAATCACAGTGTGTTAAACTGTAAATTACCAAAGCATAAACAATAGGCTTTCTTATCTTTTTTTAGAATTCTTTCTATTCCGTAGAGGAGATCATGTTCTTATTAATTTTGATTCTTGCCCTGATTCATGTTAATATTACTGTATTGTGTATTTGGCACTAGTGCAGATGAGCGTGACTATCAATTCAAACGGAAAAAAACAAAACTTTACTTTTCCTTCAAATATAATGAAATTATATATTTTACTTACTGCGGCAAATAAAATATTAATATAAAAGAAGAAAAAACAACAAAGCCAAAAATTGAATAGGCGAATTGACAGCAAACTTTCATCTAACTTGTCGTTTAGAGAATATATTAGCATTGCCGTAGCATAGTTTTTGAAAGTAAGAAGTGCTTCCAACTTACATATTATGGTACCAAACAAAAAAACATACAGTGATTGGAACATTAAAGTTAGTTTAGTTCAGTTTTTCTTTCTTCTTTTTCCAATTCTGTTCAATTTGATAACTTTGTCAATATTCTTGTTTCTTATATGTTGTTACATTATATCAAATACTGTTTTCAGTGTTGATTTGTAATGATTTGTAATAATGATTCCACATTTTCCCATAAATTTTCTTCCATTTTATTTTGTTCACGATCCTTATTACAGTAGAGCATCGATAATCCGAACGTCAAAAATCCGAACACGTTCTGAGGCAGCCCCTACAAAAATATTGCTTTCGTTTTTGCAAATTCCTATTATTGCGTCGTTAAAAATTTCACAGAAATCTTCATCGCAGTTTGATATTACTATCTCTTTTTAAACACTTCTTAATACCTGCTCTCACACGCCCTCACAACAGACTGGCTGTCAGTATTTTCACTGTCACGGCTAATAAACTGCTTTAGCGCTAGCAGTAAACGTACAGAAAGTTCATTCATTTCCCTTTGTGTAATCATTTTAACAGTGTGTCGTACATACTGTAGTGTACTATACAGTATTTTTTTATTTTTCGTTTGTGTTAACTATAATGTACAAGTGAACTTTTAATTACGTACTGTAATTGAGAGTTACAAGTGTAATCATGTTGGCCCTACTGTGTACGTGCAGGTTCTTCTAATTCATAATATGTAAGTAGTCTTACATACTGTATTGTAATTACATTACTGCTTGTACTGTTTAACCACTTAAATCGATTAAAGGGCATATATTTTAGCCTAAATGGCATTACATTTTCTTGGTTGTTTTCAAAAATCCGAACAAATTGATAATACGAACCCTCCTCGGTCCCAATTAGTTCGGATTTTCGACGCTCTACTGTATTTACCTTTTTGGTTTCAGTGAAGTGTTTAGTTTCTTTTCTTTTCTTTATAGCAAACATAGCGAAAATGGCTGAACCTAACCTGCATTTTGAGAATTTTCTTTCTCGTGCAATTTATTTATTTCTCTACCCTGGAAATCATTTGTTACAAAGACTCAGTTTAATGTGTACTTTCAGAATATAAAAAAATCCCAATTTATATGGTCACCCTCATCTCTGCACAATTACAATTATATTTTAATAGTAGCCTATATTTTTAGAACTGTAAATCATGTTGTGTGTTTATTATTGTGTTGGATTTTTGTATTTATTGTTTAATTTTTACTTTTAATAACTATTACTATAAACAAATTTGACTCTATTTAGAATTAATGATTTGACTTGATACGTGGATTAGCAAAAATCCTGTACTTAGCTGTATTGAGCCTAAGAATATAAATAAATACATGGAACAACATTAGATCACCACAATAACATCATTGTAACTCCTACTCCAGGCTTCTAATTAAACAAATAATAATCACACGTTTGCTAATTCCTAACAGTCACGGGTGTGTCAAATGAAGGTTACAACACACAAAGTACCTCGGGCGGGATACACATATGCACGACACTTCCCACCTTTAAACCCTATTATGACTGAACTGTCACGACAGTGGCGATGTACCATTAAAGATGCAGTAACCGAGTGTAATGGTTCATTTGCATGACAATGTTAGGTTTCATGACATCAACATGATTTTTTTGTGTAAACAATTAAAAAGAGTTCATAAATCCGTGTCTGTGAATGTAAACATGTTGTACATAAAAGTTTCTGAATCACACTTTGGTTAAAAACAACAGCAAAGTAATTAAAATTCATATATTCTATTTCCGCATTGATTTGCAAATTACATTAGAATTTAAATTACAGCGGTTCAAATCTTCGCACGGTTTTAAATACAAATTATTCTATGTCCTTGCTCTATCAGCGTAAGCAAAAGCTGTGTTTACTTTCTAATTTAAAAACAAAATCTTAGTGAAAATAATGTTCAGGTGAAGAAAACCTTTGGTGACATGAGAAGCGATACAACGATAACCTTGACTTGTTTACAGTACTTTTCCATTATCCTCCCACTCTTTGTCCGATCTTTGGTTGCAACATAACAAGGTTAGAGTATGTTATGAGAGGTTAGGCTTGGTTTTATATTCAAATAAACATGTGGCTTTTTCATATTGTCATTAAAGTTTTATAAGGATTTAACCTGACCTGCTGATTTCTAAGCAGTCGAGATCTTTAACAACTTGAAACAAGTCATTATCTTAATCTATTCCAGTTTGTTGACATTTGTTTAGTATATATTTATTTTTTTTTTATTTAACTAATATGAACTTATCTAGAGGGAACTGCTTATACTGAATTAATATTAGGTAAGTAGTCATCAAAATGAATTAAAATTCTAATAGGCATGGAATAATATAAAAAAAGCATTGTTGGTTTGATTTTACATAATTAACAAAACTGAGTTCGAATTAACATTTACTAATCCTTTGGCCAATCATTTTATTATGTATAAAAGCTGATAGAAACTGTTGATTTTTCCGCTAAAAATGGAACATTTTTATAGCCATTTAGAAGTATTTTTACTTATGAAAAAAATTGTCTACAAAATAGTTAAGCATGGCGTAGGATCCACAATAAATTTACTCTTTTTGGCCGATAAATAATCGTATATTACTGTATACAGAGATATAAATTTGTTAGAAACTCCTGTAAAATATATTTTTGCTTTGTATCAAAACTGTTATTTAAAAAAAAAAACAAACACTTAAATGTGGACTTTTAACTCACTAAAATAAGAATATTATGTCTAGGCATTGTGCAAAACTAAACTTGTTGTAACTGAGAACGATCTTGCATTTCAGCGCAGAATCAAACGCAGAAAAAGTCCTTTCTAAATAAATTAAAATTAGGCTATTATCATTTAAGATCTGAGTACACCATTCATCTAAAACACTGCATTTCACAAAAGCTAGTAAATTATAAATTGCGGGTTCCAGCAAACGTCTAAGAAGCGTTACTGCAAATATTTTACATGCACACTTAAAAATACGCAACAAAAATTTGTTTAAATAAATTGAAACGGAAAGTAGAAAGGAAACCACAAAGTGTTAGTCGTCATCTACCTTATGGTTCTGTAACGGATTAAGGCCGTGCGAAGGTGCCAACTCTCTCCCTCTCTTGACTTGTTCAGAAGTCCTTAAAATATGAATTGACTAAATGGGAAGAAAAAAAATCATTCAAACTGTTGTACAAAAGTATTAAATAGTGTTTTGACTATTAGAATGTAATATTATGTTTTTATTATATATACAGACCTTCAGGCTAGAAACAGGTTAGGTAACTTGAAAAAAACATTAAAAACAAAACGAAGGTTTTGAAGAAATAAAAAAAAAACTAACTGAAATATGTTTATCAATAAATTCAGATATTTTAGTGATCATTCTATGACTTCACAGCATTCGGGGAAACATTTCCTCAGCAAAAATGCACTAAAACACTCATGAAACATGTATAGACAAAAGAGCATAATTTAAAAAAGAGCCAATAATAGTAGAAGCAAAGCCGGAGAAGAGAAATAAAGCAGCAAAATAAGCAAGAAGATGAAAAGATAACTGAAAGTAAAAACTGAAAGTTATCACAAATTATATAAGTATTATATTCATTACTATATTTTATGAAAACATCTGGAATAAAGAGCATGTTCAAGACCACTGTTTCCCTTACCTACCATTGAGATATTCTTTGTTCAAAATATGTTTTTTCTGCGATAATAGTGAAGTAGACATAAAGTGAAACACAATAATCTTATACACGTCTTTAAAAGATTAGACTTTAGATAGGTAAAATACAGATCTACTGTAAAGTAGGCCATTCTAAAGATACAGAGAAAGAACGAAATTCTAGGTGGAAAAAATTTCAAATGCCCCAAAACTAATCTCATGTTCTGGGTTTTTATTGAGTTTGTAAAATTCATTAAACATGATTTTAAAATAGCAGCTAACAAGATATAAGCCAATTCTAGAAAATAAGATGAAATATTTATTTTTAAGCTAAATTTAGTTTAAAAAGTAAAAAAAAGCAAAGATAGTTTTCGTTGGAACAAATAAATTGCTCCTATGAAACTAAGATTAAATGAAATTGGGCTCTAATAATTGGCGCTAATTGTATATTAATTCAATGTTATTTACTTGAAATGTTGTTTTCGTTCGTTTAATTTCAGACCAATTGGTACTATTAAATACAAAATTACAATGTTAAAATAAAGCTTAACTGGTAGAAATCAACTTATAGGTTAGGTTTTTGAAAAAATTATATGTTTTAACAGACGTTTCATGAAATTAACTTAATTGCTATGTTAAAATATGAACTGAAAAATCTTTAAAAAATTCAGAAGAACTGTTCAGAATATGTTCAGAATCAAGAGCACTTGATGTAAAACTAAGATGATCTTGACAAACTGAATTGGAATACGCTACTGGTAAATATTGAACAAGGCTGGAATTATAAATCCTTAATTTTATAAAAATAAATTAAAATTAATTTTACTTTTCTATATACAGTATTTTAAAAGATTTTAAGTTTTAATTTTATTTATTTTGCTAAGAAAAATGTCATAAAACAATTGCAACTATTCAAGACATAGGTACTTAAAACGAGTAAACAACCAGAAATAGTAAAAACGTCATTATGTACATACATTACAATTAGTCTCTTGTTATTAAACCAGTATACACGTGATAAATAACAAGTACAAACAACTGAAAGAATAACATGCATTTCTAATTCCATGTGCACTAACTTTGTCCTCATCAGCTGGCAAGGGTGGGGTGGGACTACGTGTCACAATGCAGTTAAAATTGACAGAGAATTCCAGTTTTGAATGGATGGGTGCATGCACAGACGTTTCTAAGATAATCTCTATGCATACCCAGTGTAGAAACTGTTACTCCGCAGACTTCTAGCTACTTTAGTGACCAATACTAGATTACAGCGCAGAAGAGTGGTCTTAGCAAAGGAAAAGAACATTTTTATTTACTATTTTTCTTGTTGTTTTATTTTTCGGAGTATTAACTAAAACATTTTGTCATTCCTTGATCTCTCTATTTATTCAATAACTTAAAATGGTTGAATGCTGACATTTAGTTAACTATAAGAAATGTGTTATTCAAGTAGAGTTTCAGAATATATACAGCAAAAAAGACTGTTTGTTGGAATTATGTAAAAAAAAAAAACATAATTATCTGTAAATCTACTTTTACACAATGAACATCTCATTTAATAAAATTGTTCTTTAAATTTGTCAAACCAAGTATAACATACGCAAACTTGTTTATGAATCGTTAAATCTAATTTGTAATATAACTAGAGGGCTCTGTCCTCTGCCCGCTTCGTATCTCAGCAACCCCCAAGCAAATGCAAACAGATTATTGTATACAATATTTTCACAGGATGATGATTGATTAGGACAGACATTTTCTATTTTTATATAGAAAAGAGGCAATTTTAAGTTATAAAACTTTTTCTTCGTTTTTGTTTGCTATTACCTAACCTTAAAAAAAAATAGTTGGTTGTGAAGAATAATCACATGATTCTAAATTGGCCAATTTGGTTGCTATGGTACAACCACCTAAACGCTTTCAAGAAACGTGTTGGTTCAGTATAGGCCTAAAATTGTGTTAAGCTTATGATCCAAATCAGCTGTTTTATTTGTTATATGTTACAACTGATGTTTGACTTATAATTCAGTAAGCCTTTTTCTATTATTTTTTGTTTGTTTCTATTTTGTTAACCTAACCTAACAAATTTGGCTAAATTAACTGATACTGAATTTGCTAAGTTATTGATTCAAAACAGTGTTTAATCTATTTATAGGTCTGGGCATGGACCGCCGCTTTTTGACCATAATAGTTTTGGCTACCTGTATGTTGATTATGAATCAGTCAGTCACTGAAGACTTCTTCTTTTATATATACAGATGTGTATACAGGGTGTTTAAAAATGTGAATTAATAACTTACATACGTGTTAATTGCATCACTTACAATAAGTAGTTAGAATAATCAAGTTCTAAAATGGTCTCCAATCGTCTAGCCGCCATTTTATTTTTTGTAATAAATCATTTTCATCTCTAGAACAGGTTTTAATTTTTCATGTTACTCCCCGATGTAAAGGCCAAACTATTACCTTACTTTACTATTACCCTTTGTTTAATAGTTTTGACACTTCTTGTACCATTTGGTTGAAAATTAAACGGCCTACAAACTCTTGACATTAAAAAAAAATTTTTCCGTTTTTGAGTAGTTCTCATTTAAAATCTTTAAATGGCCGTTACTTTAAACTAATTATTGAAATTAGGTCTTCACATCTCCGAGTACCGTACTAAACCGCTCTAAAGGTACAAAATATTTTGTGAAAGAACAAAATGGCGGCTAGATAGAAAACTGATCATGTAGGGCCTATGAATAATTATTATAAAATAATTAATAAACATTTTTACCGGAAATGATGTAATAAACTCATAAAGGTAAATTATTAATAATTCATGTTTTAACTCCTGCATTACTGAGAGTGTTAGGCTGTATTACTGAAATGCAAGAAACTAATGGTTACTGTTGGAAAGGTTTGACAGCTATACGATTAAATGATTAAACAGGAAATGCAACAAGCAACAAAGTTATTTTCATTTTGAAATGGATTATTGAAGAAGTTGATCTTTTTTTCAAACTAGGTCTTAACATTGATGAGTAATGTGCAAAATTTCAACTCAACCAGTCAAGGGTCGGCTCTAGTAAAACAGAAAGCAACCTGTGACTCCCTACAGCGGCGGTAGGTTACGCGGACATTGCTCATCCTAAATCCATTTAAAACCTGCAATCATTCAAATAGCGTTTTTTTTTACTCTTGGGGACAAAATTCTTCATCCGACTGGCTTGGTAATTTTTCGCTATAACTAGTAGTTACAACGTAAAACATATTTAAAATCACCCTATAGCGGTGGTAGGTTACACGGACATTGCTCAGCCTAAATCCATTTAAAACCCGCAATTGTTAAAATAGTGTTTTTAAAAAAATACCAAACTCTTGGGGACGAAATTCTTCAGGCGAATGGCTTGGTAGTTTGTCGCTATAATTAATAGTGACAACATAAAAAAATATTAAAAATCTATGTTTTAAATTGTTAATAAATATTAAACAAAATATTTTTCTTAGTTTTGAAAAAGCCATTTGCTTGCACATTGACCATAGCTTTAAAATGACATATCGTTTATAATTTTCCGATCAAAAATAAAGGAAAAATTTGGATTTTAATTTAACATTGGTCTTATGTGTCAACCAACATGGCCGACAGCTAGAGCCGACCCTTAAGATGTTCTAACAATATAAATTATTTAGTAAAAACAAAATAATGGATAGTTGATAAAAAAAAGCATTTCCGGGCATATGTTTATAGGAAGTTTCTTCTTTATTCTGACCCTTATGTCCACCCCTGAATTATCTCTGTGCAAGACAGAACCAACCTGTATAAAACGAAGTATGCGAAGGGGATCTCTGGTCCTACTCAAGTTAGAAAAACTCAGGACTCATTATATCAGCCTCAGCTATTTATAGATTAGTGAAAATGTTTTTACTAAATAAAGAATATTCAAGAAATGCATATGTTAAATGTGCAATTAAATATGATCATTTAGGCTATTATAAAATTAGATTGTATATTATTATAATTGAGGATAGGTTTTTTTAATGAATTACTGTCCTTGCCTGTATACAAATTTCTAAAACCAAACATCATTAACTTTTTACAACTTTTCGTAAAATCATGTTTAACATTACTTTAAAATATGTTTGGAAAACTTAAGTTTAACAGTATTGGCCAAGTAAGATTATTATTTCTTAAACTATTACAGCTAATGAAGCTATTTTATAATCCCATTTTATTCAAATGGAAGGGAAACACTTAAACAATCAAGTAAATATTGAGCTTGACTTGTGAGAAGGTATATTGAAAGAGTAAAGCTTGAACATAGAATCTCACAACTATTTATTAAGGGTCTGCTGTAGTGGCGGCCATCTTGGATTTTTATCTCATAAGAGCAATGTTAAATTTCAAACCATTTATTTCGTTTATTTTTTATCATAAAATTGTTTGCAAGGTCTCATTTTAAGCACGATTACAATACGCATCCGTTTTGCATTTTAGATTTAAAAAAAATGCTTTTATTTTGTTATGTAATTGACATTTTGTAAGTACAGTTTTTTTTTTTTTTTTTTTTCATAACACAATAAAAAATTAATAATGAAAAGTAATTTGCAAGCTGGATCCGAAATTTTATAAAGAATATTCAGGTTTTTTTTCAGCACTCAATTACAAAAGATGGATTTATAAAATGGTTTGAAATGAGGCAATGTCAAAGCGCTCAGCTGCAAGAAATTGCACTGCTTAGATACGGTTATAGAGAGAAGCGCTTGCGTTTCCGGTTGCCTTCTCGTTCACTGGAGCAGACCCTTAACTCAAACAAGTTTCAACGACAAAGTCACCATCTTCAGTGATGCACGAGCTGCAATAACCAATCCATAACTAACTTAATACATTGTATTTATACAAAACTAAAAATACAAACGCTTGGTATTTGTTAACGATTTACTAATAGAAGGTAGTCTTAAGCCACGCCCCTTTTTCTATTGTACCCTAAACATAAACTTCAGAGATGAAATATTCTTGTTAGTTTGTAAAATTTCTAAATGATATGCATGAGTATGAATGTACTTTGCTTTTTCCTAATAAGTGTAGATTTCTGTTTGATCAAGGTAGGCCCTTCTCTTTTACATAAAAAACAATTACTGAAGCCTAAGCCAGTATCAAATTGATACTTAAAAACCAACCACTGCATTTAAAAACCAATCGGACAAGTTAAAGGGATTCTTGTCCGAACCTCTTGTCAATGGACTCACTTTTCTAAAGGAGTGTGGTTACATTAAGAACCATGTCATTTTCTGAGAAAGGAATATTCAAGCAATCACTACTGCATCCCTGAATAAGCTGTAAGCACACCTTGCAAGAAGTCTTTAACCACTATGAACGTGTACAGAAATTTGAAAAAAGTGTGTCCATTATTATAAGTGTGTGTATTATTTAAATTTAAAGACCAAAATCGTTCCAATATGCCACCACCACGTATTAAAATAGTGATTTACTTTAAATACTGGCTTTAGTTTTCATTTATTTATTGTTTGATTACATTCTTATTACCCAACTATCATTAAAACTTCTTTAAAAGTAAAAAACAAAAATTGTTGCAAAGGACAAAAAAAGTTCTTTTAACTGAACATAAAAAAGCATGGCTGTCATATTTGAATGGAAATTTACATTTGTTTTGTTCTGCTTTTTGAAGTAAAATATGAAGACCTACTACATAACTTTCATAACTCATACTTCAATAAAAAATAAAAAATTTAGAGAGCGTGGATGTATTAACAAAACGTCCCACAAATAGTATTTACAAATTTATTTTCAACTAGGGCCCCTGCTCGCTTTGCTCATGATGATTTGTGGTGAAGCAGATGAAAACAGATTAGTATTGTTAAGTATTAATATATTTAAAGACTTATAAACAAATTTACATTATGTTGTAAAAATGATACACAGAAAAATATTTCTTTGTGTGTCACGTCTGTTAGTAAATCGCCTAATGTTATCGATAATTTTTACTATTTTTAAATTTTGAAAAGGAACCCTAAATATTTTCAGTATAAAAAGTAGAATAGATTAGTCTCTGAAAAATCCTCTACATATAAATGAAAGATTAGTAAAAATTAGTTCAGCCATTTGGGAGATTAGGCCAAACAAACAAACAAAAAAAAAAATTAAGAAATCTATTTTTTGGTTTTGGTAACTTGTGAATAACCATACAAGCTTAGAAAAAATGATTTATTCTGAAATCACAGACAGACACTTCAATTTTATTTATATGTTTAGATATTATAGGCTTAGATTATTCTAAATGCGATTTCTGGTTTACCATATCTGTAACACTTGCAGTTCAATATGCTAACTAAACAACATCCTAAGATAATCGGACAGATTGGCAATAAATAGATTAAAAAGAGTGTCCTCTGCACTATGCGAATGACCTTCAACCAGATGATAATATATTGCTAATGACAAATACTATTTATAACTACTTTAGAAATCATCATTTCCAAGGACGCCTCTCAGGCTTATCAAATCATACTGTTTTTTAATAGCAGTTGTAAATAAATAATTCACAAGGCAAGTGGTCATTTTGTAATTATGTATTCTTGGATATACTGGAGATTGAAATAAATGTATTACATTGTAAACTCCAAGCTGTTTATTTGAATGTAGGTATTTTTGATTCAATCCTTTGCCACGATTAGATCCCCTAGAGTATGGTTACTATTTTGATTTCCTGATAAAATGAAAAAGAAAAAAAATACAGGTCTGAAGAAATACTCATCATATAATTAATTTACTGCTCATCCTATTTTTTCGTTTCCTTTTCAAATGCACTACGGTGGTTTATAGTATACCGTTTTTATAGCACTATAAACCACCGACGGCTAATCACGTCTGGAAATGAACGGAACCAATCCCATAAAATGTTTAGTGCGACTAGAGATTATTCTTTTGAATATTGTACACTGTACAGTATTTATTAAGTGTTGTGTTTTTGTACGTACTTTTCAAATTATCCAAAGATGAATCATGTCAAAATTGTATATGTATGTAAAAATGTGATTTTACGTGTTACAAAGTAGAAATAGCCTACTGAAATGACGCACGTGATCATGGCTGAATAAAAGCTAAAACGGTTGTAGTGCATAGCCTATACAAACAAAAAGGAAAAAAACAGGAGACTGACGTAAGTAAATTAATTATATTATAATTAAAAGCATTCCAGTTAGGTGAAGAATAGATAAAAAGAAATTATTAGTAATGGTGTACGGATTCATAGTTTTCATATCAAACATTTATTAAAAATAAAATGAAAGCTCAGTCCATCCACTCACTCACAGCTGATAACAGAAAAGTCTTGTCATGAATCAACATAGAATTTGTACTTCTGATAAAGCTGAACAACTTATTACTATTCAAGTTTTGTTATGCTTTAAAATTATCAAAAAACCAAAAGTTAAAACATTTGTACTGTATTATAAAGTGAAAGGTTTATAAATAACGGTTAAATCAAAAACTATTTACCCGATTTGGATAAACTGTGTTATTCTCAAATATTTATAAGATCTTTAATGAGGAGACTATTTTGATGCTTTGCAAATGTTTAAAAGACACAAATATACACTCTTTGCATAACTAAACACTTGCTCATAGAGGGTTAACCTCAGACCTAGATATTATTCAGATTAAAATAGTTTTCTGTGGTGCTCTTTCCATTCCTACACTAAATTATAATACCCGTAAGGTGTATATACTAACCTCCTTGCCCGTTGGAACGTGTTTGGCAAGCTTGACCTTAGCAAAGTTACCTTTGCCGATGGTCTTGAGCAGCTTGTACTTGCCAATGTGAGGTTCTTCGGAGGTGCGACTCCTGGATGCGGACACCCGCCCAGTTGTGGCATTTTCACTTCCCTGTAATCAAAAAAACGGCAACATTTAGACACGTTATTGCAAAGCAAACAAAACACTGAAATACAATTAATTTTGTATTTAAAGATAGAAATTTGCAAAGTAAATAAATGGTTTTGAAACTGGAAAGTAAAACATACATTTTAAAATACAATAAAATAAACAGCTCCCAGTGAGTAAACAGTTATTAAAAATCAGTTAGCCTTCCACCCCTTCCCAACACAGCCGATAACATAGCAGCTGTTATCATTATTTATAAACATTAAAATAATTCATCTTTCAAAAACACAAAGAAAAAAACAACAACAAAAAACAAAACAAAAACAAACTATTAATGCGGGCTTTGGCAGTCTCAAGCTTGCAAACGAGGTTTGCTCCGAAACGCAGAGAGGAAGTTTTAAATTTTAGAGTTATTGCATTGCAGCAAACCTGCTTACTTAATCTCATGTTATAATTATACCTTTTAAACCTAAAAACCGTAAAAGATGTCCGATTGAAATGGAGAAAAAAACAGAAATGTTTGTTACATAGTTGTTCTTAATATGATCTCGTGAATCAGTATATCACATTATAATTAGTTTTATTTTAATATTGAACTAAGGCATTCAAGGAAGAGTAGCTAATAGGATTGTAAAAAGGTCTATTGTGGATGGATGGTCATAAATCCTGCAGGTCAGTTTGGGCTGCCTCAAGTTAGGGTGGCAGGACCTATGGTTTATGGTTAAGGCTTTCAAATTTTTTTTCATGAAGAAAAATTAATAGTTTATATTTGTCGAAGGTCGAACTATATGTTAATAAAACAGCACAAAATATTTATTCAAAATTCTATTAATATACAAAGTCAAAATAAATACCAACCAGCTAAACTCACACTAAGTTTGGTTGGGTAATACGGCCACTCATCTTCTGATTTTGGTCAGGGCTATAGGGGGGAACTTATATATCTAATTTATTATTCTACAGTATATGGTTCTTTTCATTTGATTACTTGATGTCAAATAATTAAGGAAATGGGAGTTTGGTTTTTTGTTTGTTATTTTTTTACATATTTGTACATTACCAGATTTACTCCCATGCACTGACCTTGTGTCCACGTGAGTTTAATTTTCTTTAATTTAACTAGTTTATTAAGCCAGTGAATGCAGTTTAGAGGTAAATAAGTTTACAAATTTACCACGTTGGTCTCACAACTCCTATACACTTTTACCATTTTTATCCTGTAGTAGACCTAATCTGGGATTGTTGGGTTAACATTTCAGATTTGACTATTAGGTGGCTATCTTACACCGTTCTTGAGGAGAGGAAATCCATCATGGACACCCTGCTACTGCATGGGACTCCTACTGGCTAAAACCACCTCCTCACTCCCTACACACTTTTACCTAAGTTGATTTTGTTAACCACGTTTATTGTCCTCAGAAGTGTAAGTTAAGGGTCGGCTCTAGCTGTCGGCCATGTTGGTTGACACTCCATAAGACCAATGTTAAATTAAAATCCATATTTTTCCTTTATTTTTGATCGGATAATTATGAACGATATGTCATTTTAAAGCTATTTCCAATACGCATGCAAATGGCTTTTCCAAAATTAAGAAAAACGTTTTGTTTAATATTTATTAACAATTTAAAAAATTTATTTTTAATAATTTTTTATGTTGTCACTATTAGTTATAGCGAAAAAGTACCAAGCCATTTGCATGAAGAATTTCGTCCCCAAGAGTTTGGTATTTTTTTGAAAACGCTATTTGAACAATTGCGGGTTTTAAATGGATTTAGGCTGAGCAATGTCCGTGTAACCTACCGCCGTTATAGGGTGACTTTAAATATTTTTTTACGATGTAACTATTAATTATAGCGAAAAATTATCAAGCCATTCGGATGAAGAATTTTGTCCCCAAGAGTTTGGTATTTTTTTGAAAACGCTATTTGAACAATTTCGGGATTTAAATGGATTTAGGATGAGCAATGTCCGCGTAACCTACCGCCGCTACGCTGGAGTCGCAGGTTGCTTTCTGTTTTACTAGAGCCGACCCTTAAGTACTAATGACTCAAATAATTAGTGGTAGAATATTTACTAAATATTTTTGTGTTTTAGTATAAATGAAAAAAATGTATAAAATTGACTTGTGTAGAATAAGACACTTTTGACAAGTACAATTAACTTAAATATTTCTTAGAAAAAGAAACGAGCAGTTTTTAAGTACTAATGTATTATTACTGCATAGCCATTCAGATTTAACAATACTAAAGTCTGAATGATGAAAGTCATTTTTTATAAGTATTGAGTTAAAAACTTATGCAGACACACCGAACTACAGCTTGTGTTGTTTTTTCAATTGACTGACTTAAATGTTCCAAAGTGTTGCGTTTGTATTATGAGTTATTTGTAAATGTGATGTGTATATTATGTTCTCATTTAACCAATTGACGCACATCAATGAATGCAAGAAATAAAATACAAATATAAGTTTGATAAGGTGTAACCAATAAGAAAATAAAGGAAAAAAGACTGCGAGCTGTAAGTATAAAAATAAGTGAAATATAGTAAAAAAATAACCAGTCCAGTAAGGCAATCAATAACAATGAAAGTCAGTTATAAATATACATACTTATAATAAAAAGTACAAATTCATGGTCAAGGTGCGAAAATATGAAATTAATTTTTCATGAATATAATCTTCCTTAAAATCCGTAAAAATGAAGCTGTGCATGTTCTAGAATATGTATACAAGTTTAAGCACTTTGCAAGTAATCTAAAGTACTTCCTATTTTCTGTTGTTGATGTTTGTAAAAGTATAACTGTCTTACTTTTTACGGTTGTATTATAGTTTTAATTTGGTTAAAATTTGAAGTAAAACAAGTTGAAGTGAAGTGAAGTAGAGGAAAACCAGATCCTAATAAATCACAACAACTGAGATTTTAATATTAATATTTTAATAAAATCTTTAAGTTTGTGAATATGTCCTGCAAAATAAATATACAAGGTTCTTGGAAAGAAACTATAGCCTTTCTAAATGAATATAAAGATGAATCATGATTATTAGTCAAGGCTAAAATCTGTTTTCTCATTACCATCACAGAACTGTTTAAGGTTTAAGGCTGATCATCCTCTGAGTAACCACTACACCATCTTTAGTAGGCCTATTATAGGCTAGTTAACTTGTGGTTTATTTCTAGCAAATTAAATTTATTAGAGAAGAGCTATCTTTAAATAAATTACCATCAACATAGAGGTTATAAGAAACCAAAATTTCAAATTTAAGTTCAGGCAGGCTATTTTATTTTTAGGGTTGCAATTATGTTTTACAAAACAACGCTAATAGTATTGAAACAATTCCATAAGGTTTTATTAAATTGCTTAATATTAACTCTTAAATTATGCAACTTTTGGACACCAACAAAGCAAGTAGAAAGAGTCAACCTATCAATCAGAAAAGATCCGGTCTCTTTGAATGCCTTTAAGAAATATTTGTGTGGTCAACCCTTCTCTGGAGTGTCCCCGGACACTTTGTCCTACAATCATTTTAAGCAACTGATTTGTGTTAAGTATTATCTTCCTCTATAAAAGTATTTTCAATAATATAAATTATATTTTTTACCTGCCGTTAGCATTCTTTTATTTTATTAAGGTTCAGTACCTTAACATACAGTCTAGAAAAATATTAAACATGGTTTCTGAGTTTGATTTTTCCACAATTTAGTCTGTAGGCCAACTGGCTGGCAGGAATGCAACAGTAAAATTACTTGCCATCTGAATCATCCAAGTTTTTAATCTTACAAGATAGCTGGATGAATGAAATAACTTGATCTAATACACTACTGTAAATGCTCTTGATACTGTTTTCTCTGTTAATTGATAAAGTAAAAATGTTGCTTTGAGAGAAGATGGAGCTATTCATATATTATGTACAGACCTCCTGCTTTTAATCTATATATAACTTTACTTCCTCAACAACAACATGTGCAAGCGGAAAATTTTTAAACTGTTAATGAATGGAATTTGGAACATACCTTGGCCATTAAACAACATTCTTATTTGAAACTAGGTTCAACACATTCCAGATTTATTTATTACCAGGGTTCTTCATGGTGATTTTTAATATGTGGATTAATATTTCACGTACGTGTTCATTTATAGTAAAAAGTTCCAATATAAATACATCCTAAAATGCTTTATTTTCATTCTAGCCACCATTTTGTTTTTTTAGTAAACAACTTTTAGGTTCAGAGTGGTTTAACCAATTAATTTCAAACTTGACACAGACTTTAATTAAGACCAGATTAAACCGGTTCAAAAAGGCGGCCATTTAAAAATTTTAAAGAAAATAACTAAAAAAAGGAAATTTAGCCTATATTTAAAATTTCAAAAAGTTGTTTTTTTTTAATTTGTTTAATTTCGTATTGAATGATAGCTGTCAAAACTTATTGGACAAAGGAAAACAATACAATCTCTTCCATTAAAGTGCACAGTTCAGGGTTAACATTTTACCAACTATGTACAGTCGAGGTCATAGAAATTGCATCACCTATGATTGTTATCTTTTTGATCCTAAATGTGTAAACAAATCCTAAATAAATGTATTGCAAAGCCTACAAATAAAGATGAGCTGAAACAGGCAATCGAAAAATTATGGAATGAGGAGATTAATGATGAAATCATTAAAAAAAATTATCGACTCAATGCCAAACAACAGGTCGCCTCAGTTATCATGGCTAATGGTAGTTCGACAAAATATTAGTTTATATTAATATTTCAATAAATATATTTTTAATGTTTTTATAAAATTTTTCCAATAAATTTATTTTTACAATACATTCATATGAGTAGGGTAAAAAACAATTTTTTTCTTAAATTCCTCGTTAACACTAAAAATTTGATTTTATCATTTATGAATATTATTTATTTTTTATTTCGATTTTAACCATTTTTCACGGCTCATAACAGACTCTTTTCCTTTGCAAAACATTTTTAAACTATCAAAAAGTAATAACAACATTGGTTTAAGGAGATCCTTCATTATTTTTAAGTGATGCAATTTCTATGACCACGACTGTAGTTATTTTAACTCAGAATAACCAAAAGTTAAAGTGAACTAAACTTATAATTATTATAAATGCAGTCTTTTAGTATCGTCTACTTTACTTCTAAATTGTATTTACTCATGCCCCCGTATTTTCTCCATTTTGAAACCTGGCATAATCTAACCAATATATGAAAGACATCTATTTAAAAAAAATCTAAGACGTTGCTAAAATATTGAAAAAGTAAAAATACTTTTTGTTGGTCATGTTAAATGTTAAATTAAAGCCCAAACAATGAGTTATCAATCATCTCTCTGCACCATCGGTTGCAAATCTACAAGCATTAATGTGATCCAAAACATAGTGAAATTCGGCTATAACCGCAATTTAATATTAAAAACAATACACAAGAAAAACATTTAAAAAACAAATTTTTAAAGCCCTTGTTTGGTGTGGAAAAACATGTAATATCTGTTGCCAGACAAAATAATCTATAAGAAAATCAAGTTTGCATATTATGTGTACCTATCTATGTATTGTTTTTTACAACAAATTTCATCTGTTCCTACAACTTTCCATTATTATAAAAGATGTTAAATAGACGGATCCTATACATAAAGTTATTATACAAGTATAAATAGATATTCCAGGAAATCGAGATTCTATCACAAACTGATTAAAAACAACAAAACGGGATCCAGGCAAAGGGAGTTCCTGGAAAACGCCTTCCACGTAGAAGCAGCAATTTCAGCGCAGTGCAGTGTTTTGTTATTGGCAAGTAACCCCTGCTGTGCCTTCCCTTG
>JAGFPH010000025.1:1405306-1451747 GCA_018207615.1 Philaenus spumarius
TAGGGTAAGCTGCCGAAACCGTGTCTCCAAGGAAATAAAACATTGCCAATACAGTATCGAGTTGATTGACCTGTCGTCAACAGGAAATAAATTAGTTCTGCTGTCAGCCACTAATGCCGTTAGGCGCTACTGTCTGTTGATGGAAGAGTAATCATGCGTTTATCCAACAACCGTTGAGAAGATTTAATTAAAACTGTTGCATCAATTTCAAGGACATACAGATAGTTCACAAATACTAATTTGGTCAGTGAACTTTGTTTTACAATATCCCAGTACTGTGGAAAAAACCAGAAAAGTAAATGACATTGTTATTATGATTTAACGTATGTTTATTAAATGAAATGAGAAAAGCACTTTTAGAGAAAATCTCAATTTATAATAATTCGTTCACGCAGCTGAATCGCTGACACAAATTGCACGAATTTCCAAAATTAAGTTTATATGTTTTAGGGTTTCAACCAACCACTTGGATAATTGATCTACTTACAAAGACGCTCAATAGTAGCTGCCAGCGTGTATAAATTATATTACACAGTAGAATTTGTTTTGAGCCTCAGCCTCCAGTCCCGGGTCATCCGTCGCTTCGTCCCGCTCGCAGCGGACAAACAAGCTTAGCGGCCTACGTGGGTTTTCGTTTTTTATGGTATTTTACATTTTGATCAATTTTAGGGGAACCAGATGGACTACAACGTCGTGTAAAGAAACAAAATGTACAGAATATAATTATTTTTTAGATAAAAAACCTAAAAGAATTGTTCAGAAAATAAGCTTCCGGTTGTTGGATTTTTGGCTAGCGAATCATCAGATCGTCTTAGGAAAAGCGACGTCTCGACCAAATCGGATGTAAAATGTGGAAGTTAGAGTTCAAAACACATCGTAAACAATTTTTAATGACACCCAAAAACGTGAATTGGGGACCAGGATCGCTGCTCATTGACCACACCCGACCTTCGGCTTCAAAATAAGAGTCACTGCAATAGCTCATCTTTTTTTTAAGGAAATTCGCTAACAAACAGGGTGTGAGAAAAGTATGGAAATGGTTTAATATTTCAGGAATCGCTTGAAATATGTCCGACATCTCATTTTAAAGATCTTTAACTCAGCTCCCTACAAAGGTGGTACACTAGCCCAGGACTATAAACTACTTTTATAAGGCTAGTGTTTATGTAGGCCTAAAACTAGGATGTGTCTGGTGTAAGGGGCGTGTCCTCCCTTCTACTTTCTCCTCGAGCAGTGACGGCTCGTAGCTAAGAATTAGTGGAGATGCAGCACGAGAAAATGATTACCCTTTTTTTTAATTGTGTGAAAAACCAACATGTATAAAAAGAAAACTTGTTCAGAAACTTGACAAATTCTAAACGAACAAAATCACACATTTTTTACTTACTTTAACCAAAATTGATACAGTTCAAGCTTGATCTATTCATTTAAAAATTAAATCAATTCTACTTCGCGAAAAAATCGATAATTTTAGTTATAAAACAAATGTTTAAACATATTTCGATTGTTATAAACGCAAAACAATTTTGGCTTGTCGATATCCCAATAATCTATATTTTAATCAGAACAGCGTATTTACAAAAATACCTTTAATTACTAATCTGTATATAATTACATCAGTCTTGTGAATGACAAATTAGCCTCATTACCACAAGCGGAGTACAAAAATACTACCAGCACGCCTCGCAGCTTCCTTTCTGCGCATGCGCACAACAGCCAAACTCCACGCCACTGGAACTGTGAAGCGCAAAGTTCCGTACAAAGATTTCCCGTATCTTTTTCACAAACTGGAGGATGGCTACTGATATTAAAGAGCTTAAAGAGTATATATTGTACAAGTATAAAGAAAGAATTAAAGGAAAAAGGAGAGATTTTATTAAATGTTATCGATAATATAACGTGAAAATAGAAGGCATGTTATTACTAACGTAGGCCTACCTGATAAAATATGTGTTACTTACATAATATATTATTATATATATCAAGAAAGATACGAATATTAATTTTTAATTGATTTTTAATTCATATTGACATATCAAATATTTTTAAATATATTATAAATCAAAATAAAGATAAAAATGTTATCTTTTAACCGCTTTTTATTTCATATTGATATATCAAATGATTCAAAAGTGATTAATTATTATAATGAAGAGATTAATAATTCAATACTGTATGTTATATGTTATACGAAGATGTACGAATGTTTCCGAAGTTAAACGAAGCTGTATCCCTTCTATAAATTTTTATAAATGAATAAATTGATGATAAAAGGTTGTAGGCCTACTTATATTCATTTTATAACCTCAAAGCAAATCTTATAACGTATTATTTATAGCCTACATTAGTTCTATAATTCATATTTAAAAAATCAACTTCACAAGGCATAATATTATCGATTGAAGTAGTTTACCAAAGTAGCCTATATTCTACGCTAGGTTTTGGTTATGTATTACATTTGATGTATGAAACAGCTGATATGTTATATTGTTTACTCACGTAGGTAACGTTAAGACGTACACTCGATTTTGTAAAAGAGTTGATAAGTATTATCGGAACGGCTGGATTTCTCACCCTCTCATTTTAAAGTATAGTCTATTTCGTACAGCTTGATAGTTAGTTTTCAAATTATTATAACGTCAGGATGTTTTTGCAATATAGCGACCAACTTAAGAAATCCCTACTTTGTATTACCTAAACACCACTGCGTATAAACACAGTATTTTGAAAACCCAATGACAAAACCACACTCACGTCAGTCAGACATATCCTACTGCACAACAGGAACAAGGTGAAGAGACCTCTCATTGGAGCAAGAGCAAGAGGTAACGACGACCGGACACCGACGACTCGAGGCTTCAAGTGGCCCAACAGTGGGAGCGTACACTTGCACTTTGGACGTACACATAATCTTATCTACACACCCAATTTAAATAAAAACTACGGAAGTTTGTTTTTATTGGGGGGGTCCGTCATGGTGACGTATAACTCATTAGTACAGAAATTGTTGCGGCGTTCGATAAAATAGAGAAAAATTGTCTAAAAAAAATTTCTTTTTTTACACTATACAAATTCATAGGTCTTCTGGATTTGATAAATTGACAAAAACAATGAGGTAACGTATAAACCCAAATCATCCAATAACATAATTTTATCTACACCGTTTGATAGAAATCATATACTTGAGGTAATCACAAAACCGAATTATCTAATTCTTTACTCACGTGTAAATATAATATGGATTTCTGAGCGCCAGTGAATTGCGTTAACTATTCAAAAACAGAATTATTCGATTGCAGACGGTTTCGTATGGCGACGTATGGTGAATGTATTTAAACGTTACAATGTATTTTTTTTTAATTTTAATTTTTGATACTCTTAATTTTTCATTTTAATAATTTTAATTAAGTGCTTATATGCCACATAAAATTTGCCAATAAAGAAGACGACGCCATAGCAAGGCTGAATAACTTCATGTTTGTTATGGATCTGAAGATGACGGTATAATCTTCGAAACCGGTAATCCATACAATCTACACATACACTATGTCTAAGAAAATATACCTCTAAATAACGAATAGAGTATAAGGAATAGAGCAAGTAAAAAAAAAAGGAACAGCTATGTAACAAATTTAAATCCTCTCTAAAAAAAATTTACATTTGCATAACGAATGTTTGCAACGGTAACCTTTATACAGCGAAAAGGACCTCTATATGACGAATTGTTTACGTGAGCACCTTAGTAGAACGAATCCAACCAAACAGTAAATTCCACAAACGAACGTGTTTCGTTATGATCTTTGCGAGCCCTTCCTCCCACTCAAAAGTGTGTGAGCCTCAACAAAAGAATTTTTAGCTCAGTATAACCATAGATTATGAATAATAAAATAGATCATGCATGCATACGGGGGCTGTGTGCCGAAAAAAAGGTTGTCGCGAAAATAGTGCATGATCGCGCCGCGAGGTAGCGCTAGGGAGAAATCATTGGGAGCATTGGTGTTTCACACAGCTTAAATCGTTTCTCCAATAGATAGCACCACTATCGTCGAATTTTCAGTGGAACGAAATATTGCATTGGATCGGAGCACTATTAGGTTATCTCCAAATACAATGGTATAACTAACCTCAATATAACAAATCACTCGATATGACGGTTTTATTCAAAAATCCTTTGCGATTCGTTACACCGGGTTCTGCTGTATTGACAATAAAAAGTAAGTATAAAACAAACATCAAACCCAGAAACTGAATAGGCGAATTAGCATAGCAAACTTTCAGCCATCTTGCTGAACCAATAGATATTATAGCGTTGCCAGATTTTTCAGAAAGCAAGAATTGCTACCCACTTATATATGTTTACAAATTAAAAACATACTGCGATTGGAAAGTTTAAATTTATCTAAGGTTGTTTGGAGGGCTGCAATTCTGTTCAATTTTACAATGTCAATATTCGTGTTCCTTCCTTGGTTAGACTCCATTAAATCTCGTTTTTTTCAATTGTTATTATTCCACGTGAAATAACATAAATAAACATTTCCTATCATTTTATGCCTTATATTTTGTTTGCGATCGTTATTATTTGCCATTTTTGGTGCCAGTAAAACATTTAGTGACTTTTCTTGAGTGCAAACATGGTGAAAATTGCCGAACTTTAACCTGAAATTTAGGAGTTTCCCATCTCGTAAATTTCTCTACTACTTGTGTTTTTAGACTCAGTTCAATGTGCACTTTCAAAATACTAAAACAATCCCACTCTATATGCTTACGTTGTCTTGCAATAATTAACTCTTTGTATTATTAGTGGTTAGCTATCACCATATCATTTTCGTTATTCTGACTCAATTAAATATAGGCTATAACAGCTACCAATACGACGTTCTTCCGAGAGAGAAATACTGCCCTGGTTGAGATTTATCCGTTCACAACAATGAAAGTTAAAGAATGTCAACAGTCAAAACTACTTGCACATCTGCTCGGACTCTCTGCCAAATAGTAACACTAACCTAAAAATACAACAACATTACAAAACATTGCGGACTATTTTTTCACCACGAGTCATTTCAGTTCTGTCGGGCTGCTGAACGAAACAAGTGTTTTTCTAATAGGCCTACTTTTCCAACACTCTTTTCTTGCATGCCAAACTGGCGGGTTTTACATATTCCGAACTCATGCTAACATAATTAAATGATAACACACTATATACGATTCAGGAAGAGGACGTGTTAGTTAATTTGTTCCAGCAGTAGTTTAATTAAGGAAAGCCATTCAGGAAACTGTTAACGGTTAGTGCTAAAAGCGTAAAGCGAGCAGAGTTACTGAAGCACCGGCTGGCTGGCTTCCGACAGAAAGGAAAGTAGAATACATTGCGACTAATCGACATGAGATGGTCGTAACATCAATTCAAATGTTTATTTAGTTGGTGAATAGCAGTGATATTGTGGGCTAGAAGGAACGAGTGTGTGAGACCAGTCGTTTCTCGACTGTCGCCCATTTTGAGTTTTTTCAATAAAAATATATAATTCTAGAAAATTCAACTATCGATACTCATTTAGCAAAAAGTTTTTTACTATCAATTTGTAGTTTTTTTTATGGTTTAATTTGTAAGACTTTTTATAAGTACTTAATGTTTTTTAACTTATTCTCGTTTAAAATTTTTTGATGGCCGCCACTTTAATAATTGGAATTTTTTACTGTAAATGATAAAAAACACATACGTTAATTTTAAATCTACATTTTTAAACAACCTGCATACTGTAAGTTAAGATTCTATCTTCCCTCTTCTAAAATATAGAGCGTGTCTTTTTTAAAAGAGAGATTATTGGTTAAACTATAAGTCTGACCGCAAACTAGTTGGTCGCCATTTTCTAATCTAAATCGTTTGAACATCTGGCCCGTTTAAAAAACGTTACCATGTAGTTTAAAACAAGCCTATCCATCAAGAGTGGATGCAGAACTCTCTTAAATACATTCAACTCGGTTATTTGAAATTATTTTAAATGCATCTGTCACTGTAGTGTACGTTTCGATTGACGCACACCAGCAGAACTAGTCAGCGTGATAACTAGTCATTGCTCACAGATAACATCACTGCGTTTATATTTTTAAGTTGAAACCATAGTGCGACGTTCTACCGGGCATTCGTTTATCCGGCCCGAGTCCGGATAATCCAACAGCAATATCGGATAATCCTTGCAGTCCGGATAATCGAGTTTTCAGTAAAACTTTGAATCTACCTATAAACACTTATCCTTATGGTATGCTTACCCTAGGCGACATCCAAATGGGCACTACAGGCGGCGGTATTAACGGAGGTACAAGTAAAGGTGGTTCGTTCTGTACCCAAGTCATGTAAGGTACAGTTGCTCCTCTCACGCTCATCTTGCACTTCACACAACACTTCACATAACCGCACTAACTCATATCACTTCGATATACACTCAAACAATTCTACCAAATAGAAACTGGTATTCGTCAAATACTAAATGTAACAATACACTGGAGAAGAAACAAAAACTCTCACTAAAAGAACAATCACTTTTATTAGGTAAAACTTATCTACGTTTTAAATTGAACTGATTAAAGAACCCGAGCATAGTTTTAAAACACAAAATGCTGGAGATAAAAACGATTATTTGTAAATAAATATTGAGCTCGACTTTTGAGAAGATATACTTAATAGAATAAACTTAGAACACAAAATCACACAACTAATACGTTTATTAACTCAAACGCGTTTCAACGACTAAGTCGCCATCTTCAGTGATGCACGAGCTACAATAGTCAAACTGTAACCCATAATTGTTATAGTTTGACCATTGTAGCTCGTGCATCACTGAAGATGGCGACTTTGTCGTTGGAACGCGTTTGAGTTAATAAACGTAATAGTTGTGAGATTTTGTGTTCTAAGTTTATTCTATCGATTATTTGTAAGTTTACTCAATTTGCAAAATTTTCTAATTCAACCTTAATTGACCTTGATGATTAAGAGCGATTCAAAAAAGGTCAATACCACAAGAAATACTAGTGGATACATCATAAAGGATGTTTCACTATGCTTTTTGAAGAGTAAACGTCTTTCTTTGTTTGCTACTTTGTCCTATATAGACTACTCGACCAATTTCAATAACAATTTCACAGTTTATACATGTATTTAATCCCAGGAGTGTTTAGACATTGCAATTACTACAATCTAAGGGGTTAAATAAGGGGTTTATTAAATAAGGGGGTTTATTTAAGTGGTTGCTACCCCTATACAATAAATATAAATTGATCTAACTTCCTACAAGGCATAAAGCTAAAATTGTGTAGTATTATTTTTAAGTGATATAAAATCAATGTCTAATTCAATTACTTAAGCCAAAGGGATAAAATGGGATTACTTCCCTTAAAATGAAATGATAATTAAAATGGGATAGGAAACCTATATAAAATAAATTGCAATAACATTAAATACCCATATACATAGGCCTAATACGCGCTCCACCACCTGCCTTGAGCACAAGAATCTTATAAATTTGTCTATGCCCTCAATAAATTGTGTTCGTCAATTTAATCTATACTAATATTATAAAGAGGTAAAGTTTGTTTGTTTGTAGGGGGTAATCTCTGGCACTACTGAACCAAATGAAAAAATAGTTTTACTAATAAAAAGCTACACGATCCCTGAGTAACATAGACTATAATTCATTTCGATAAAAGCCTTTTTTTATTTCAACATTTGTAAATTAAGTCGGAAAAAATTCTTAGGTTAGGTCTAGAATAATAAACCAACACATGTATTTGCATTTATTACCATAGCAACCAATTGAATAAAATAACATAATATAGCTGTTTGCTCCAATATTTCCATTAACAGCTGATTTCAAAATTTGAAGCAATTATTTATGTATTTCTAGCTTTTAGGTTAGAGTTTTAAAGTGTAGACCTGAGCCTTGCTGGTTCTTTTAACCATTATTATAACTGCTGTTATCAAATATAAGAAATAATTTGATTTGAACATTTTACCATCTTAGTTTTGAGGTTATTATTAATCGTACTCCTTTATTATAAATAAAACAGCATAATATGTTTTAGAAGGTTCCATTGGGGGTTTGCTTGCGGAGCACGCAGGGGTCTCCCCTAGTGTAAATAGTAAGTAAGTAAGTAAGTTTTATTCATCGCTTCTTTAGAAAATCAAAAGTATAAAAAATATATAAACTAAACACACTACATATTCCATCAAACAAAAATAAGTGTACATACTTTACTTTTCAAATATTAAATGATATACTCAAATCAAGTAATATCAAAGCATTGCCGTGTCACTCTAGTCTATTATAAATAATTGCATGCCCAAATACTGTTATATAGGCTAATATTATAAACTTATAATATAACCAGAGAAGTTTACACTAGTAAAACAGTTATTGAAAACGTAAAAAATTGGCAAACTAAATAAAATAACTTCACCTACCGCTAAACGACAAATAAACAACACATCTGACTACTAATACAATCATAACATGGCGTGTTACAAATTTTTACCACTTCGCAACTAAGCCATAAGGAGGGCTTTCGGACCTGTGGCACTGGGGACCGGTGAGTATTGCTTTTTTTCTATCATATAAAACAATTCCCGCCATTCCCGCAAAAACTCTAGCCACACTGCGCTTGCGTCAGGATCCAGGCCACCGCTATTGAAAGCTCGTGTGTTTTCCAGCCGATGTTGATTACTCAGTATTTTCGCCTTTAAAATAATAAAAGTAAAAAGCTACCACGAACCAAGTGCCTCTGTCCGATTATACAATAATCTGTTTGTATTTGTTTCACTACCAGTCACCGCGGGGGTAGGTGATCGGAGCCCTCTTGTATCTTATAAGAAAATAACTTTCTACTTATAGGATCTAGGGGGCGATAGACATTTTTCGAAATATAGCCTACCTAAATTGAAGAAAAATATAGCCCGGTTACCCGGCCGCATGGTAACACTACATCCTAAAACTGGCAACAATCTGATTAGTAATATTAAATAGACATAGTGTGGGTATAGATGGTGTTGGTTTATTTAAACTCTCTAAAATTGTTACACCGACCAGGTTGGGCCTAGACGTTGCACAAGACGGTATCAGTTGCCGGCTCGGACGTGAGAGTAAGCTAGAAGGATCGTGTATCCTTAGAAACCACAACCGCAGCATCTCCCGGTCCCTTCATTAGCTGACTCACAGAAACCAAATCCTATTTAGCTTCGGGGAGCGATGGACAATATTTAAAACCACGGTAAAGAAGTAAGATACACCCGGTAAAATGTGTTCAACTATATGAATTTGTCTTTAATGTTGATACGGCGTTTATAAAGACCAACGTTATCTCTCCACCTCAGTCGGTATTACAACTTCATAAATTCAATCAAAGTTGGAGCCATTTATCACAGTTTATCACGTTCAGTATAAAATGTAAGAGGGTTCACGACCCTTCCGATTCGAAGGAGGGTGCCAGACAGACACTTTATTGCCAAGTTAGGCGTACAAGTTTTGTAAAGAAACATAATATATCAAATTAGTTAGCTCAAGTTGGTTGAATATAATTACAAGAGTTGTTAATTAATTAGAGTTATTTCTCTCTTTACATTCCTTAACTAAAGTTTGTTGGCACGAGTAGAGTACGACTGTACTAAGTTTAAAACAAAACAAAAAACATAGTAATGAATATGAGAGCAACATCAACTATTCTATATTATTTACGAGCTTGAATACTACGAAGCAATTTCTAGCTTTTCTTTAACAAAATGTTAATTACAATATTTTTGGAGCGCTACTATTAACCTCAACGACCTTTAAAACTCTTAATTTGGCACACTAATAACAGAAAAAACATTCCAAAGAGATTGGAAAAGTTAAAAGTTAATACAAATTTTATTGTATACGATGGCATTAAAGACAATTGAAGAAGGAATCATTCCATATCAAATCAACCAATGAAAACACATGTTAATACTGTAACAACTAAATGCAAAACAACACCATATTTTTAACGTAGCCTACTTTTTATTAACTGCTCAAGTAGACAAATGTTATTTACTTATTTAGCATTTTTTTATCCACAATGAAATTCGACGTAAATCTAACCAATATATTTAGGAAGAACATACTTTTTCTTTTTTTAAATCTTGTGTGGTGTTTTTGAGATTTTGGTGAAACAAAAATTTGATTTCTTTTAAAGTTGGTCACAAAGGAAAATATATGTTTTAAATAGATTTGTAATGCGTTTGGTTGGTATAACTAATACACGAAAATTCATGTAGTTGTGACATAGAAGTCGAGTTAAATAAAGAAAGGCTCTGGTTGATTCCACATGGAATGACCTACATAAAAACAATTGCGTGCTTAAGACCAACACGGCAGAAGTGTAAACTTCTATGACGAAATTCTGATGAATATAAAATATGTTATGGAAATTACTAAGCTGGTCATCTAAATCAACTGTTTATCTGTCATTTTATTCAATTGGTTGCTATGGTAATGAATGCAAATACAATCAAGAAACATGTGTTGATTCATCAGTCTAGGCCTAACCTAAAATTATTTTGTGTGCTTAATTTTAATTTTATGTATTTCTGATGCATTATTATATACAAATATTAGCTTTCTGCACTTCTTCATCATTTCAAATTTAACAGTGCCAAATTTCATACTCCCACCCCCTCCGCGTAAGTTTTTGCTTCACGTATATAGATACTCTGCTAGATAGATACTAGATATAGAAAATTCTGCAAGCAAGTGTCTGTGTTTCTATTAAAATCTATTACGATTTTATTAGATCATCTTATAGAGGAGCAAAGTGATACGGTGGTTGAAGCCGCTCGTTCACTCTGCAACAAAGGTGGATGGAACCTAGTTACCGAAGTTAAAAATAGCCTACTTGTACTATACGCAGTTCTCCCGTCTAACTGGCATACAGTAAAGACGTTAAAAAATAATAACTTTATTGCGGGAACAATAGCAGATTACAACGTGCTATCGATCGACAGACCTATTTGCGTCTAGTAGACCTATTTGCGTCTAGTAGGCCTAGCGCAATGACTTATTTAATGCATCCACTAGTTTCTTAAATAAGATCTAAACGGTCATCTGAAACGACAGATAACAGTGTTAACATTATAGAGTTACACTATTATTGGCAATTAAATATTCAAATCTCCATTTTGTTTCTCAGGTGAAAAACAATGTCGAGCTATTATCATCTCAAAATCAACATTTGAATATACCAATTACACAAATATCCACATCTACTCCTGGATTCGAAACGGGGACTTACTGCTTCGGATTCGGGTACTCTAACCCCTCTCGATTACAAGGCCGTAATGTTTAGTTTGTTTGTGTTTTAGAAATATGGTAAGAACTAAGAGTTAAATGTCCAGTATTTTCCAAAAATTTTCAAGGAAATTAAAAAGAAATTCAAGGAAATCAATTATATATATATATACCTCAACTATATCTATTTCATAATAATCCAGATGACAGAATTAGATGCACCAAACAAACCTCTAGGCCTATAGGTTTCTAATAAGAAATAATTCGATCACGCAGCTGAACCGCTGACGTGAGTTGAGTGAATTCCAAAATCGAGTTTATATATGTTTTAGGGTTTCAACCAACTATTTAGAAAACTGGTATATTCATGAAGGCGCTGAATAGCTGCCTGCGTGTATGAAATATGTTAGTAGAATTTGGTTCCACCTCAGCCTGCTTTCTTCCGATCGCTTGTTCGACCTTACTGTCTCGGATTGTGGATTGCTTCGCTTCGCTCGCAACGAACAAACTCGCTTCGCGATGTGTTTTTACGTTTTGATCGATTGTGGGAGAACATACGGGCTACAAGGTCGATTAAAAAAACAAAACGTGCAGAATAATCTCCTAAATATATTTTTTCAGGTAGGCTATAAAAAAACAAAGTTACCTTTTACCCAAAAAGTTTCATTCTAGTAGGCTACGAAAAATCTCAACAGATCGTTACTTCCGGCCAAAAATCGTGCTACCGATTGTTTTTTGGATTTTTTTTGCTAACGAACTCGTCCGAACGACTTAAATTGCGGCCGTAAGAGTTCACACATACATATACAGTTTAAATGACACCAGTAAACGTGTTCTGGGGACCAAGATCGGTGCCCGACCTTTTTAGGTATCACCATAAAAGTCACTGCAATAGCTCATCTTTCCTATGGAAATTAGCTAACAAAAGTTCTGACTTTGTTTTCGTAATAATTCAAACACAAATGGAGAAGTAAAACTCCAGTTTTATTCGTTCAACAAAAACATCAAGAATTTTCTAAGATTGGATGATTATAAAACTCAAGGACTAAAAAAATAATCCAAGAATTTTCCAGGACGCGTGTAACCTGACCATAAACCGTTGAAATCCGGATACACAAACAAAGCAACAATGTAACTTTTGAGTCATAAAATCCAGTGATTTATTTACATAACGACCCAGATAGGAAGTTTTAACGTTGCACCTGTCTGCCGAAGCCTATGCGTCACACTCAAGTAGCCTAGGCAGCACAGCTGTTAAGTCATGTATGAACTTCCGTACCGGCTGACTATTGTTCTGACTTACCGAGGGAAAATTGCGGCCTAAACTCCGATTCGACTGATTCTTTATCGGTTCCGACTGCTTGGGGTAATGCTAACGTAACAAATACTGTAGGTTATGTTCGACGTCGACCGGCACCGTGTGAAGCGCTCCTATTGTTGAATTAAAGAAACTACAAGAACTAAATAACAGTATTAGAGTGGTATAAAACACACTACAACCAATCCTGTACTTAACTTTCTGCCATGTTTAAGAAATCAATAAGCACACACTAATCTATTATCAACTATAAAAACGAAAACAATCGATTTCCGATGGGGAACAACATTAAATGTAGGCCTAATCTATATTGAGCATTTATGATCGTGAATGAATACTTTTATGCTGATTCTCGCTTCGATAATACATTAATGGACAGAAAATTCACGGAAGAGGGTGAGAAAATCAATGTGTTTCTATTAGAAAGGCATTGTTCGAATATGCCTTTAGGTTCTTGAAAATAAACAATTCAATACAATTTGTTGTAAACATGGAACAAATCCTACCGAAAAGTTGTAGGCCTATATTAAGAACTAGAAGAAACTAAACAAAAACCTAAAACATTACAATAGGCAACAGCAATAATTGAATTAAAAAATAAATTTATATTTGATCGCATTTATATTCTTAACGAGTTTCTGATACATCGAAAAACTGTTTTGTGATATCAGAGAAGCTTAGCTTCAAAATAGGCCTACTTAAATGAATATCCTAAAATACTAACTAATTTTCCATAGGCCTATAAATATGTAGTAGGCTACAATTTTCAAGACGTGATCATGTATTGTAAATATGAAAAATGTTCAACATAACCTAAAAACTAACAATTAAAAAAAAATTTAAACTAAATAAAAGCCTAAAATATTACGTTAGGCTACACACTATTTCAGCATAAATATTGACTCAAATCTCTGTGCATCACAGCACCTAGACCTTTAATACAGTAATTATTGAAACAACAATTAATTATTCACAGTGTAACCTATTATCATAATAGATTTGCAAAACAAACAATGACGCTATCGTTCGTTAAAACAAACATGCACGGTACCTAAAATACACTACACACAAACTAATATCGCCGTAATCCAGTACAAACGCACAGATATATTAAAACACAAAGCACTGTTTCCAGGTAACCGACTAGACATGCTCGCACTTGTACTCTGTGCCACCGCCACACTGATCGCAACGCTACAGCTGACGTCACGTGACCCCCACCACTAAATAGAAAGTATACAGTACACTTTCCACTCAACCGGTTCTCTTGTTCTTTGCTATGAAATTTACCTTCCGATCAAGGGCAAAAATATGACTCGAATTCTATTTGAAAACAAGTGATTCCGAGGTGTTTACAGTGTTCGCTTTCAATTTTAACGGCCTTTTAAATTAGGCCTACGCTTTGATCCGACACAAAAAATGTAAGAACATTCTTCTTCTTAATTTTTGTTTTCGTAATAAAATTAAACGCTTTTTGAATTTTACTTTAAAAAATTAATATAGGAGATTTTTTCTGCACATTTTTTACACGACCTAATATCCCGTCTGTTTTCTCTAAAATCTATCAAAACGTAAAATACTTAAAATAAGCGAAGCGAGGTATACCACTGCGAGCGAAGCAGTCCACTACCCGAGGCCGCAAGGTTGAGTTGCAAACTCGCAAAGCTCAGTCCATAATCCAAGTTGCAAAAAAAATCTTCTAATATAATATAACTACCGTCAAGCGGGGCTACTTTGGAATGAAATTTTAGTTTTTGATTAAAGGTCACAATAGTGCATGTAATGAAGGTATTGATTAGTTTTTTTATCAATTTTGTTGTACCTAAAAAAATTAAAAACCATGCGTTCCAAGTAGACCCACTTTGAAACAGGCATTATAAACCTTAATAACTGTTTACTATGATTTGATGGGGTTAGTATGATATATGCATTAAAATGGTGGGGTTTTTTGGAACAGAACCATATAATAAAAATTTAATTTGGACAAAATTTAAAGATTTCGTGGAACCTTTTCTCACCTTACCTCCGGAATTTGACATGAACCTTTTAAAAAATCATATTTCAGCAGCTGTTAGGAATAAATAAATAACTTAACACAATATATGTAGTCAAATGTATGTATTTAACCCCAAAAAAATAGCTCCTTGCTGTAAAAAGAAAAGGAAAAAATAGAAACACTTGAGAAAATGGGCGTTTTTAGCCACTTCAAAAAATGTCTTAAAATTTCACATACTTTGTTTATGAAATAACTACCACTTTGTTTGTGATATTAATGGTTTTTTGTAATGTACATTTTATTCATTTTGTTGAAAATGCTAGGATACCTTGCAACGAAATATTCTCATATAACTACCTGCATTCTTAAATCTTTCGTGGAAAAGATAAAACTGCTTTGTTAGTCAGATGTAAGATGCGGAATTTGATCAAGGACCTCTAAAGTATAACTTGATGGACACAAAGAATTAAAAATTATTATCCATAATAAACATATTGGCACACAGGACGAAAGACGAGATTTTAAGTCGAACGACTTAAAAACAGGAATAGTCTTTAACAACTTATCTTCCTACATGTTATACATTAGTTTTCACAAAATTTACTGTAGTAAACACATGATTAAATGTATTTAAAAGATATCAAATACTTACAATTTGTATTCTAGACACTGTAAAGCGTTTTACTATCAAAACTTTATGTTGTAGGCGTAACCAAACCAACCAACACAAAGGCCTAATTTGCTTAACTTACAAAATCCGGTCACGGATCAATTAATAATAAAAGCAAGGTCAAATGATGACCCGTTTTGGTTAGTCTATGGCAACAACACATGTGTGCCGATGTATACGAATTGGACGGTTGATTAATAAAGAACTACAGTAATTAATTTTATCTAATACAACTAATGATTGTATACATTACAGCTTCACTAACGTTAGACGGTCAGTCGCAATGTAATAACAACATGCCTTAAATTGTTCAGATTGTTGTCACTGAATAGTTCTCATATCCTTATAAAATAAACAGATCAGGTGGTTGTGATTAAATAAATAAAATGACTAACGGTTGCCTTACCATTACACGCAATAAATAGATCCGACTTCCAAGGACCAAAAACGCACAGTGAGTTTCGCCCAAATCGATCTATGTATCCCTTTCAGGCCTAAGTAAATTATTAGCTATGCACCAATAAACGCTCAAAATCCCGTTTTCCGCCAGTTTGTTACTCATAACTCCTGAACGAACATTAAAATTATAAATCAGGTTTGAAGGTGTATTTAACATCTTAACATTGCACATTATTGTGTACTGTTTTGATAGATATTTAACGGTTAAACCAGCGAATACAGTAACACAGACGATCTTGCAAAGAGTCAAGTTTTAGTCCAAATCAGTTGTTTTATTTATAACTAGCAGGCCCGATCCGGCTTTGCACGGATAGACAAATCAAAGTTAAATGTATATTAACAAAACATTTATTATATCAATAAATATATAACACTATGTACTTCTTAAGGGGATTTTTAGTAACGTTGACCCTCCCAAACCTCCAATAAAATTTCGAATTTTTTAAAACCCTTTCTTAGCGAGCACCTATGGCCCTAGGGGAAGCTACATACCAAATTGCATTCCAACCCATTCAGTAGTTTTAGAGAAATCGTGATTTAGTAACTTTGCCCCCCTCCAACCCCCTAAAATTTAGAATTTTTGAAAACCTTTCTTAGAGAGCTCCTATGGCCCTAGAGGAAGCTACATACCAAATTTCGTTCCAATCCGTTCAGTGGTTTTGTAAAAATCGTGATTTAGTAACTTTGACCCCCAAACCCCCTCCCCCCTAAGATTTCGAATTTTTTTAAACCCTTTCTTATCAGCACTTACGGCCCTAGAAGAAGCTAAATACCAAATTTCATTCCAATCCGATCAGTAGTTTTAGATAAATCGTGATTTAGTAACTTTGCCCCCCCCCCCCCAAATCCCCCGAAAATTTCGAGTTTTTTTAAAACTTTTCTTAGTGAGCACCTATGGCCCTAGAGGAAGCTACATACCAAATTTCGTTCCAATCCATTTAGTAGTTTTTGAGAAATCGTGATCAGTGAGTCAGTGGATTTGGCTTTTATATATATATATAGATGGTTGCGTGTAAAGTCCGTTCGCAAAACCCTAACCAATGACTACATATCAATTGATATGTAGTCATTGCCCTAACTTTGTCTATAATGTTTACATTTTTTACATTTTTAAATAGAAATCCTAAATATTTCCGGGTTAAAATGCAACCTAGAATAATTTCTGACAAATTGTCTACATGCAAATGAAGGCTTCGTCAAAATTGGTTCAGCCATTCCGAAGATTAGCCCGGACAAACAAGCAGGCAACAGACAGACAAAAAACAAATCAAAATCCATGTTTAGGTTTTGGTTAAGTGTGAATAATCATATGAGCATACAAAAAAAGTATTTATTTTGAAATCACAGACATTTCAATTTTATTTATATGTAGGAATATAAATTTAAACAAATGTTTGGAGTAGTGTATTTGCACACAATTCTACAAATAATGTGCATTATAAACTTGATTTTACTTCAGAGAATGAACACCGCATGACGTTAATCGTCATCGGGTTTCAACTGCACAATCGTCATCCTCAGCGGTAGTTTTCGCATACAGTATCGCAGTAAACACGACCGGGCCGCAGGCTTTGGCTAGTGTCACCGCGGATACTCGCCAAGGCCGTACCGTAGAGGCCCTGACATTTAACGGCCGACTGATGTCGATCGATTACATTTCAAAACGAAGATAACGGTAGCTTACCGAGTACTCGGCATTTTGAGCATTCAGAGGTCGTTTAAAGGTGGATTTACTTTCAAGAAAAACCGGTCGGTTAAATAGGTCTAACATTGTAAACAACATCCGGCGAGAATTTGTAGTAGGTAGCTGTAATGGATATAAATATCTGAAACGGACTGCGAGAGTGGAAAATCAACTTCCCATGGCCATCTTCTTCTACACGGGATCGTGGAGCATGAGAGCTTTTCTTACTGTAAAAACAACCGCTCTGTAAGGTTCTATAAAACGTTATAAAGGATACACGATGTATACGGTTTGGTTCGGGGGCTGGGGCAAAGCGCCACAAATGAACTTTTTTACGTTACAAAACACGAAGAAAAATATAATTAAATTTTATTTTGTAAGTGTTAATTAAGATTATTAATTAATTAATTATTACAAACTTACAAAACAAAACTGTAAGCAAAAATTGTAAGTCAGTTCGAAAATGAATTTTAAAAGTAGGTAAAAACAAAGAAAACCAAGAAAGTACAAAATAAAATTAAAGAGGTATTTCAAACAAAATACTTATGTGAGTAACAATATAAAATAACAGCTGATTTCATCCAACATCAGTAATACTTTAACAACACCTATCGTAGATTATATTTTGGGGTTATATTTTCAACTTCAATCAATAAGAATACAATGTCTTGTAAGTTTGATTTTTATAAAATATATGAATAACGGAACTAATAATAGACATATTACATTATAAAATTAGCTTTGAGGTTTTAAAATGAATATAAATACAACCTTTTATTATCAATGTATTCATTTGTTCTAATTTAAAGAAGAGATACCAATTCGTTTAGCTTCGGAAACATTCGTATCTTCGTATAACATAATATATAAACATATTCGATTATTAATTTCTTCATTATAATATTAATAACTTCTAAATCATTTGATATATTAATTAATTAATCTATATAGTAAAAATGAATTGCTGTTTCTTTGAAATCGCATCAATTGAGAACGGCTGGACCAATTTGGCAATTTTTTGTTTTAAAATGTTCGTAATAGTCCGAACTAGGTTTTTATATAAAGAAAAATTTGAAAAGTTTCCCGAAAAAGTTTCAAATTTGGAAAAAACTAAACAGCCTCTTTTGTATGGACTCAAGACCATAGCGCTCAAAAACAGCTGTTCGTATAAAATGCTTAGTAACACATGTTTGTTTACATTCATTACCATAGCAACTTTAGCAAATTTATAATCAGTTTATTATTATTCAAAACCAATAGCTTTTTAGATTAGATTGACAAATTAAAAGCAAACACAAACAAAAATCAATAAAACATGCTTAGGCCTACTATATTATAATTCAATTTAAACATCGGTTGTTACGTAGGCTATATTATTATAAATAAAACAACTGTTATGGATCAAAAAATGAACATAATTTTAGGTTAGGCCTACAATGAACCAAAACGCTTTTATTTACAACCAATTTCTCTAATTTAGAATCGGGTTATTATTCTTCAAAAACCAAAACAGCTTTTTTAGGTTAGATTGACAAACAACACAAACAAAAATCAACGAAAAATGCTTACTGTATTATAATTTAATTCAAACATCGGTTGTTACATATCTATTTACTTACATATATGCTGTTTAAAATATTGTTTATATAAATTTTTTATATAAATTGTTGACATAAACACCATTTGCAATTCAATAAACTTAAGTCAAAAGAATGAAATTTGATAACTACCTTTAAAATTAAATAAAGCAATAGCGAAGCATTGCCGGGTCCACTAGTATGAAATAAAAAAGCAATTAAAAGATACAAATTTTAATCTTTATTTTGATACATAATAATCTATATAAAAATATTTAACACATAGGCCTACAGTTTTATAAAATCATAGCTTAATTTACAATTGTAAAGGCCTAGATAAATTATATTATACATATATTAATGATGAGTAGCTAATTATTTACATGTGATTTTTCACGGAAGCTTACTACTAACAGTTGTAACTAATATAAAAAATTGTTCAAAGTGCCCTCCATCTTAGAATTTACAATGTACTTTATTTACATGATTTGGTTCTGGAGTAATTTTGGATATTATGGACAACTACCAAGATAAAAAATGTTTCGTTTTTAGCCAATGACTCGGTTACAGAAATAATAACAGACCGTTTCGTATGTCATTAAAAAAAGTAAATTATTTTTTTTTTTTTTTGTAAAGTCGAGATATTTTTCATTAAAAACTTTTAACGGCCATTTTGAAAATATACGAAAAAATGTTTTGTACAGGGATAAAAGATGTCATTCTATATATGTATTGAAAATTTCTTTACATTATATTCTGTATATTTCTTTCATCTAAAGATATTAAGTATTTTGTACAAAAAGAAGGCGGATAAACAGTAAAACTTTGCATTTTCGATCCTACGTTAATTTGTTTCTATATTTTCACTAGTAGAACACAACCTGGAAGTTTCTCCATTTCTTCTTGAGTCGTCTTGAATATATAGGATAGGCTTGCAACGTTTTGCTTAACATTTCAAGACCACAATAAGCTTAAACACCAGAAATACGTTCTTCTTATTGGTCAGAAACGTGTGAAATTTTGGACACAATCTGCAGGCATAGATCATGTTGGCTCAATAAAAAAACAAATTGTGACATTTTAATAATTAAATTATTATTATTTTGTTAATAATTTTGCACGAAATCCATATATAGAGGACGTTGAAGCAATTGCAGAGAGGTCACAAACCTGTTCAGCCGCCTCAAACATGCATTGTAACGTCACTACGGACTTGGTACTGCACCAAAACCAACAGTACTGATGTAATGTAAACAAATACATAGGCCTTACTTCCTGAATCACCTTTAAAGGTTAACAATAATAATCGTGTTTTACACGCCTTTGTACTCGATTAACATAAACGACTCGATGTAAGATTTTCAAGAAATAATAACTTGTGGAAATGAATCGTTATATTAATGGTCTACTATAGTGGCGGCCATCTTTGATTTTTATTCCGTAAGGGCAACGTTAAATTTAAAACTAATTATTTCGTTTATTTTTATCATAAAATTGTTTGCAAGGTCTCATTTTGACTACAATCACAATACGCATTCACTTTGCGTTTTTTTAAATCCCGTTAATTTGTTATGTAACTAACATTTTTTAAGTACCAAGTTTGAATTTTTTCCCCGTTCACAATAAACAATTAATAAAAGTAAATCGCAAGCCGGATCCTCAACTTAATAAAGAATGTTTAGTTTTTCCACCTCGCAATTACAAAAGATAGATTTATAAAATTGGTTTTAAATGAGGCAATGTCAAAGCACTCAGCTAATAAACTTCACTGTTTGGATACCGCTATAGGGAGAAGCGCGGCTGGAGTCGCCGGTTGCTTTCTCTTTTACTGGAACAGAGCATTAAGTACAGCTGACATATGATACCAAAATTATTGGTAAGTACGAGAGGTGGGTTTGCACAGTTACTACGGCCAGGAAAGTCTCAGAACAATGAAAAATAACCAGAGAAATTCAGGGGAAGAAAGTTTCACATTATTGAGTAACCAGATAAAGCAAAAATTGAGGAGTGGTGTTTTGTTCCAACTGGTTGTAACACAAGCTGTTTAAGCAGTTTTTTTTCATGAGAACATCTCCAGCAAGTAAGTTAAAGCCCAAAAAGTACTAAAATCGTACGGTTTCAGCTTTTGAAAAGCACTAAAAAGTACTAACAAATCCCAAACATTTTAATTTTTTTTTAAATAATATTTTAAGCCTATTTTTAAGTTACCAAATAGGATGATTTTAAAATTTGAGAAACATTGAAAAGTGAACATGTACCGTTACCTCAAAATATTTAACACTAATTTTGAGGAAATGTTTTGTTTTAACACTAAAAACTGAAGATACAAAATATTAACTTACACTAGCACTTGACAAACGATGGTTATAACACGTTCACAGCTACGCAAATTTCTTATTTCCTATGCTAGGATCTGACCTTCAAGTTTTTATATTTATAGCCTAAATGAGTAGTAATTACATTATTTTTTATTTTTCAACCTTTCTACGTAATACTCACTAATATTTTAAAGTGGGCACACATAAGCTTAAAATGTCGTGCGAAGCACGCAATGCGTTCTTAACAGTGAACGTGTTAATTAAATCTATTTGTAATTTGTTGATATAGGCCTACTAGATTTCTTTGTCCGTGGATGGTGATTCAAGGCGTACGGCTGAGTAGAGGAGGAATCAGAAATGTTTACAAAAATGCAATGAAAAATGGGGGTGTAGTACAATCATTTCATATGCCATGAGCGAAAGGGGAGAAAACAAACCGAGGAAAATCAGTGAAATGAATTACCAAAATTCTGTAGAAACCCTGGTCTACTTCCAGTGAAACAGTTGCAAACAATTTGCTTGTTTCTTACTCGAGCGGTTACGCTTCTTATTCCAAATGCACGTCTAAGCAAAAATCTTTATTCGTGATTATAATCTAATTTAATGTATTACTATAAAACAGCTTCTTTATTGTCATTTTTATCGTGGGTAATATTTTATAGTTACAAATATTTCAACTCACGTCATCCTCTACACGGACTGTTCTTTCCCACAGGTTTCGCTGCATCAACGTGTCAGGATCTTCCGGGTGGATCCGCTACTGCTTCGTACAGAACTGGCCGGCGACCAAACAGGCAAAAGTGTATGTTGGGTGCGTCTGTAATTTGTGTTTGTGTTCTATAATGTTTTCATGCAAAAAATGACTTTGACAAAGATGCTGACATGTTGGCGCAGCGAAACCGTTTGGAGAGAACAATTCATATGTATGGGATGGCTTAAGTTGAAATATTTGTAGCTACATTACTAGAAATGTTCATAGCCAGTGGCGCTCTTGGCTTAAACTCACAATGAAATAGTCACTGTAAGAAACCCAGAAAAACAAAATCATGGCCGTATTTTCATAGATAATGTTTATTATGCCAACATATTTTCTGCCAATTATTTTAATGCATATTTAATATTTTAGTTTTATTGAAGTTTCTTTCACTTTATACCACTGTTATACGCCACCACGGATTTTTCTGCACTTTTAACTGCTAATAGTCCTTCTGCTTATATTGTTATGGTTTTCTTTTCAAAGCGTCAAATCTTATTGCTCAGAAAGCTACTACGGTTTAACTGTATTTTTTCAGCGAAAAAAACTAAACTATAAACAGAAAATGATGGCACGACGATCTATTTTCTTCAGACTTGTCCTATTTGAGAACAAGAAACGATCGATAGAATAGGTGTTATTCCGAGCATCAAAATCAGCGCTGGCTACACTAAATTTATTATTTCTTTCCCAAGAAAATCAGCGACACCAGAACTAATGCTCAGCCGATTCGACGTGCTCCATTTTGTACGAGACGAAAGTGATGTGAATAACAGAACGCTCAATCACTAAACCAATCGCTTTTTAAAAGAGTAAAGTACAAAACTACATCATCATTTTAAAACTTATTGCACCCCAGTCACTGATGTGTTTTTTAACTGTTCCTGATGATGGGTGAATACTCGAAACAGCGGTAGAACAAGGTAAAATTATACCTCAAAAGGGATTAGTAGACGTATAGTAATAGGCCTATATGATATAATTTTTGTTAATTAAAAAAAGATAATAAAGACATTTCCAGGACAGAAAAACATGATTTTCAGTTCAATTAGATTTAAAGTTTTCTGCTGTATTGACACGACTTGGTACACAATTGCTGCAAATTGACGCGGGACGCTGCGTCACTTTCAATCTGCGTCATATCAGCGTCTTATCGGCATCAAACGTTGATAGTCCCTCATTTGTCATCAACCGAGATGAATCGTATATTATTGTTTGCCTATTTTTTTTTTAAATTTACTATTTATGTACAGTTTTATATCGAATTAAAGATACAGATTGTATCTTATAATTGCTTTTTATTTCATATTTATAAATCAAAAGGCTTAAAAGATATTAGTATTACAAAATAGTTGGCCTATTTGTACATTTATATAATTCTTTAATCTATCCTTATAATCGTCATGGCTCACATCCCAAATTACTGGATGCATTTTCACCTCCTCAATGCGAAGTTCTATACCCATATTTTCATCAGACATAGTTTTGAAAAACTTTAATAAAAACTAATTGTGCGTAGATTATTGATAGGTGCTGCAAAATGTGCACGGCTTTATAGCAAACGAGTTGAGTACTACTAGGTATCGCGATAAGGAAAGTATCGCGCGTCCCTATCCGATTGAAAATGACTCAGCGTCCTTTTGCAGCAAGTGCGCACCGGGCCTTCGATCGATTTCGAACAAATTTGCACCAAACACGTCAATTAGGCCTATATAGATGCTCGAAAAAAGTTTTTGAACATTTTTGAAAAAAAAAACCTTTTTGGCCAAAAAAAACCCAAAAAAACAATTATTTTTTTAAATGAAAAACTGCTCCAAACGATTTTTATATAACTTGGCTTATTTATAGCCCTTAATGTACCCTACCATATGCAAAAAACAGCATCTTCCTAAAAATTCTAGTTTATCTAATAATAATAACAACTGATGTTTGGGGTTTTTTTGGCCGAAAAGGGGGGTTGTTTTTCAAAAATGTTCAAAACCTTTTTCGTGCGTCTTTACATGCCTAATTGACGTGTTTGGTGCAAATTTTTTTGAAATTGATCGAATAGTTTTCTCTCTAGCTAATAATAATAATATTTATTATTGACATCTCCTACCCCTCCTACAATAAAATTATGAAGTCAAAATGAAAATCTGTTTAATAATTTAAATATGTTTTTGAGAAAGTATGAGTCAGTTCCTGGTACCGTTTATTTTTTTAATATGAGTTATAGAAGTGGTACCGTTTATTTTGTTAAATATGAGTTTTAGAACTGGTACCGTTTATTTTGTTAAATGTGAGTTATAGAACTAACTAATGTATACACTAAAAGATTTGCTTTGAGGTTATACAATGAATATGAATAAAACCTGTTATTATCAATATGTGCATTTTTACAAAGTTAAAGAAGAGATACACATTCGTTTAGCTCCAGAAACATTCGTACATCTTTGTGTAACATATAAACATAATCGATTATTAATCTCTTCATTATAATACCAATAACTTCTAAATCATTTGATATAATTATCAATATGAAATAAAAAGCAATAAAAAGATAATATAATAGATTTTGTTTAAATGATGTATTTCTGAAGGGTGTCCAAGTTAATTAATAGTAACTTAAACAATTTTCTCTAAATAACGTGCGTACTGGTGATGCGTTAACTAAAACGCAAACAGTCGGTAATTCCGAAATTGCTCCGGATAGAAGGTTGGGCGGACTCGATTTCCTGGTATTAGTCTAGAATAGTGTTTACCCGTGTCAAGTTAGGCTATAACGGTAGACCTCAATAACACTGTGACAAACATATTGATTGTTTATAAATAGACGCTTCTCTCTCCCTGTGCGGCATTAGAAACCGTTGTGTTATGGTTACCGGCCAGCTGATCGGTTGGCATTCATTCTTGGTGATAGTGACTGCTGTTTCCCCACGATAGGTGTATGTTTACAAAATAGTAAGTCTGGTTATAAAAATTACTAGGGTGAGCGAAGCGAGCAGAATGCCACCTAGTAAACTACAAATACAATTATCTGTGCACAAAATTATAGAAGGCTTGTACAGAATGTATATTTTTTAAAATTATTGTTTATCTTTCGTCAAACATTGTCCTAAACTTGATAATGGCTGAATAGCCGAAACGGGCGTCGTAGGGCGCTGCAATTTGACTATCGGACGGTAAATTTTTAGTTGTATATTTTTTGTTTAATCGTATTGTTATTTTCACAAACTACCGATTTCCTCGAAAACCTTGAGAAAGGATATTTATTTATTTAAACACGGGAGAGGTCGGGTACCGCAGCTCGTTCAATATAGATATAACACCACTTTCTAATTAGCCAAAGTAACTAAGCATTCAAATATACGCTCAAAATAATCAATCATACGCTGCATAAAGCATAAATCTTAAAACACGTAAAAGCTGAAACTTTAATACTCGTTACTACACTTCCGCCATCTGAGACCCGATCTATTCCCTCAAGAGTAATGCTAAACAATACATTTTAATGAAACAATTACACTGAGTAATGTTTACCATTATTTAAAATCTTTCGGAATCGTTTATGTCTGAAGAAACGATAAATCGCGAGAAATAAAATTAAGGTAAATTTCTTTGTTACCCATTAATTAAGCCTGAAATGTATAACAACTAAATTTCGAGTCAGTTTTATTCTTTAATTCACGTGATCACTTCTTCGCCCGTAGTACGGTGGGAAGGGGAATAACACTGGTAAAATGCACAGACTGTAGTAGCCGGTTTCGAAACTATGACAACCCGAAAATAAAGGCTCATTTACACTTATCACTTTCGATGTTCATCTTGAATTAATCATCCAAAGTGATAAGTGTAAACTGACTCTCATTTTTATTTCATCCAAAGTGTACACTAAAAGTGAACGATGAAACAAGTTGACACCTACCAACTTTTGATGAAAGAGTCGTTCCACGAACCGATGATTCATCCAGAGTGAAGGCTCAGTGAAAAGTGTAAACAAAAGATATATTCTTTTCCCACGCTCCATTCACTAATTAGTTCGCAGCCGACCAGCGAATACAAATTGTACACAATGTAATTCAAGTGGCAAGACAAGCATATGGTATTGTTTATTGAAACTTATCACCAATACGAGTGCTTATGGAATAATAAATGCAGCGACTGTAGCAAACGAATGCACGGGAAAAGGCGTCCTCCGCAATGCATGAGGATTTAAATTTGCCTAGGTTAAGGGTAGCAGACGTAAAGGCGAAAATAAAATTGTTATAACACGATATGTAGAAGAACTTAACAAGATCAGAAATTCTGAAAAAGTGGAGCTGTATCTTCTCGGAACCAAGTATCTTTTTTGAAATAAATGGAGTTACTTTTTCGAGAAGGTAAGTGAATTGGTCCTAGTTTATTCTTAAATGTTTTTTGTATTCCTCCGGATCTTCTGCCAGTTCTCTAAATAGCGTTGCCGAAGTTTCGAGATTTTCTCTTCTTGAGACCCATGGTTTCGCCGGCTAACGTCTTTGAGCAAGGCCAGTTGTCGGTAAAATTTCGTGCAGGTCATGTATAAGTCCACGTGAAATTATATCAATGTCTCCGCATATAATCCTTGAATTCCTTCTCGAACGAGATATCCCGCCACCTGGTACAATAGTTGAGTTGTCCTTACACCTACAGACACAAAACTGAGGAACAGTGACAGTGCACGTGAGTGAGATGAAAGCACTGAACTGGATGAAAATATGTAAACAAGGATGAACACTCTGGATGAATTCAATTTCAGTGGTTCACTTTGGATGTACACCAAGTATTTTCCGCCCTTCTTTTTTTCCTCCTTAGAATTTCGTTTAGCTTCCCAGCACATCAAAACAGTTTAATATTTTTGAGAACCCATGGTAAGCTTATTATAGATGTTTCGAACCACCATTGAAAAAAGAAAGTCTTTACAAGTTCTAGTTATACAATGTATACAAGCTTTAACCACGGACTTGAAGTTTGATGACCGATTCAATGAACGACCAGATATACCCGAAGAACTCAATTTGGTTGGACTGAAACATACTTTTTACAGACGGCCAACGAAATTCGTAAAGTACGAAACCAACTGATTGATTGGGAAAGGCTATAAATTGCTGGACGTGACGCTAGTCTCAGGAATAGATTTGACAGGGATTGTATCGACATCAAATAAAAACCAAAACTGAGCACCGAAATTGCATCTAGATACCTGAGTACGGCGAATGTCACTCTATGTCATCTTTCTAGGTGACAAAGAATTAGGACTTGAAAGAGGTATATTTTGTACCCATCATCCGAGGTAATCAATTGGCAAAGAGGCAAAAAACCGGTAATTCCTAAGCCTAAATTTTCCCCAAAAATGTTGGGCGCACCAAAATTGCACCTCGAAAAACAGTTAGCTACCGAATAGCACCTCGAGCCCAAAGGCCCTCACCAAGGCGCACCGTAGTTGCGCCCTCGCAACTTCCTAGAACTATCTAGGGCGACAAAAAAAGCCTGAAGAATGTAATTACAGCCTCTAGTCACTGTATGTTTCCCATTACGATTATATAAATGTATGTAATCGATTTAGTACTTAGTTATTATGTGAAATATAGAATACAATAATGAAACAAGTAGCTTTTTTGCAAGAGGCGCAATTTCGGTCCGACCCTTAGCGAACCTATTTGGGCACTAAGATATGAGGCGTAATTTAGGTATGGCTCTTAGAAAACCCTTTTGGGCACTAAGGTAAGAGACGCAATTTCAGTGCGACTCTAAACGAACTCTTTTAGACACTAAGGTATGAGGCGCAATTTCGGTACGACCTTAGCTAACCTTTTTGGGTACTAAGGTAAGAGACGCAATTTCATTGCACCGAAAATGCTTCACTCAGTTGCGGTTTGAGATTTCTGCGTCCAACCAAAACACCTTACTAAAATACCAAACAGTTCTTTTACTTGGAAGATAATTTAAGCAAAGGAAAACAGTATCGTAGGCCACAAACGAGAGGTCAGTTAAAGGACAACGGGTTTATTAATAATAGTTTATTACAAATTAAATACCACTTCTGTTGTGTCAGTACAACTGTTACGTAACTTGTATAACTGGTAGCTGGGGTAAAATTACGAGATGACGATGTGACATCTAAATCCAAAAGTGAAACAAGTTGTCCGAGGTGAAACTATCAGAAAGCGTGTCACTGCATCGCCAAGTCGTCGAAACGCTTAAAATTAAACTCACGTGTCTATCGGGTTTACGTGACTTGTGACTGCGCATGCAGGGTTAAAAAAACAACGGTTTTAGCTTAGTAGTGTTTTAGTTTTTTTTTTTTTATTGTACACTTATGTAAGTGCCATCTACGTATCTCAGACATACTGTAGTTTCAGTTTGAATTCGGTAGAATCGGCCATGAATATAATAGCAAAAATTGAACTTAGTGAAAATACACATTGAACTATCATCCAGGCAATACGTCATTATACAGTATAACTGAGCTGAGAATAATTACCTTCTGTGCATAAAGAAAGGAGTATATGGGAAGGCGGCTTTTTTTGAGCTTAACAATCTGACTAAGCCTATTGTTAAGGCTTCTTCAATGGGAACATTAGTGAAAAGATTTCCGCATCCGTACAGTAACTAACCTATCTTCTTCATTTACTTACATTTTCCTACATAATTTTGAAAACATGTAACTTTAAGATATGATGTTAAGAAATTACCAAGCATTCTCACTAGTTTAGGCATAGTATAGTTGTATCTATTTTAACTAAAAGCCCAAAGGTTACCTTGCATTATTATGTTATCATTAGCTAATTTCCACAGGCAAGATGAGCTATTGCAGTGACTCTTAAGGTCAGAAGTGGTAAATGAGCACCGATCATGATAACCAGAACACATTTTATAATGTCAATAAAATTTTTATATATATGTGTGTGTTCGCACTATAACGGGCTGATTTTACGTCCGATTTGATCCAAATTTGGTCCACACGTTGGTTTTCTACATCACCCGGACGAGTTCGTCCGGGATAAAATCCAAAAACAGGAAGCACGTTTTTAACAGGAAGTAATAAATTTTTGAGATTTTTTCCACTGCGATCGGAGCGAAGGCCGCAAAGTCGAGGTGCAAACTCGCTTTTCCAATGTGAGCGGAACGAAGCAACGTGTGAACCAGGGCTGAAGGCTGAGGTGCAAACAAATTCTACTAATATATTTCGTACACACAGGCCTTCGTGAGAAAACAAATTTTGAAAATTCGCTCAACTCAAGTCAGCTGTCTCGTCGAACTATTTTCTTATTGCCTTTTGTATTTCGATACATTATCAGACCTCCACATAAATTGCCAACCGCAGCTTCTACTAACCACTTTGCCGTCGTTTGCCGTGAGTTAGCTATTCAGCGCATTCGTTGAGTTGACTTTAGCTGTTCAGCTGCCTTACCAAATTATTGTCTTACTTGTTCGGTACACAATATCAGACATCCACAAAAATTACCAACAGCCGCTTCTACTAACCACTTTGCCGTCAAAGAGACCACTAAATCTCTTGTTAGAGAACAAGATTTGACAACCTCCGTGAAAACCCGACGATAACGTAAGCCTACTGTATGTAAAGTTATATTACACGCCTACTGTGGGAAGCACTTTACGCAATAACCACTCATTAAGCAATAATTATATCACAATTACACTTCGTGTCACTTACATAACAAGACACAGTATCGTATCTACATAATTCCATTTCAGTACAGTTAACGGAAATGTTTGATTGAAATATTGAAATTTACCGACTTTTGAGTAAAAAATAAACGAGCGTGTAGGCCTAATAATAGCGTTCAATGTAAGGGTAATTCTGTAATGCGGGGAAATAATTCAGGGGTGGCAATATGGGTAAAAATGAAGAAAACGCTTACCATAAACATATGTTCGGAATTACTTCTTTTATCACCCTATCCTGCCCTTTTTTTAACAATAAAATGGTACTTAATTTTTAACATGGGGAATTTAGGCACTGCAAGTTCCCCTTAATCGGTATATATTATTTTAGGCCTTCAGACTTTAAAAACCAGATAGGGCTTACAAGAAAATCTAAAAACTGTAGAATCAAGAAAGTTACAGTAAAGAAGCGGAGCAAATATCGTATGCCAGATCATAAAAATTGGATTTCTTTACTTTTTGTAGGCTTTTAGGAGACCTCATTTTCAAACAGGGTGTCCCACGAAGAAACTTGAAGGACTAGTTCTTCAGGTGAAAATAACAAAAAAAGTTTATATAAACATAGGACCGAAAACTCTTCGATTCCCTGATATCCGCCATTATGTTTTTTGTGCAAAATAATTCATATCTAGAGAACGGTTTGACTGATCGAGTTCAAACTTGGCATGAAGCTTAACCTAACAATGATATATCTCAAGAAAAATAATCGATACTATCGAATTTTGCGTTTCAAAATGGCGGCTGTTTGAAAATTTCTAACCTAAATAACTCAAAAACCGTACATTTTAATGAAAAATGTCAAGACACCTTTTTTGTAGTCCTTTTGATTCCCTACTGGATGGTGTAACTGTAAAAACAATCGGAGGAAGGATAATAGTTAAGTTATGTGTAATAATTGGTTTGTTCAACCCGGCATACTATACCGGCAACTATAATACAGTAAACACAGCAATATTGTATAGACATTTGCTGTCATTACCTTTAACTTAGCTATTATCCTTCATCCGATTGTTTTGACAGTTACACCACCCGATAGAGAATCAAAAGGGCTACAAAAAAGGTATCTTGACATTTTTCGTTAAAATGTACGGTTTTTTTTTTTTAGTTATTTAGATTTTAAATTTTCAAACAGCCGCCATTTTGAAACGCATAATTGGATTTAATTGCTTATTTGTTTTTAGATGTATCATTGTTAGGTTAAACTTCATGCCAACTTTGAACTCAATCAGTCAAATCGTTCTCTAGATTTGAGTTATTTTGTACAAAAAACAAAATGGCGGATATCTGGGAAACGAAGAGTTTTCAGTCCTATGTTTATATGAACTTTTTTGTTATTTTCACCTGAAGAACAAGCCCTGAGAGTTTCTCCGTTTCTTCGTGGGACACCCTGTATAATGACAAATTTATAATGAAAATGTATAGATATAAAAATACAAATATTGAATCATATTGGCTAGATACCTAATAAGGAACTATTTGTTTTATAACACCGAAACCACGACATTAAATAGATATGAACTAGAACAGTTCGTGAAGTTGAACAAATAATCCGGATCCGTGCTTCAAAAGAATCGTTTGTTCAGTCTCATGTTCAAGAAAGCTCGTTTGCTAGGCAATAGTTTAACAACTGGTTTATTTCGAATCGCAGATTTCTAATGTATCGATAAAATGAACTAGATAAATTGAACCGAATCTTTCAATAGATTTAAAATTGGAATTAGTTACCACACGTTTTACACGGGCGATTCGTACTATACAATGGGGCACAAGAAATTATATTTAAGGTTTAAGGCATAGAAAAAATAGGCAACCTTAGGCAACAAATCGTGAATTTTGGGGTCTTTCAAGACCTTTTATATAACCCGTGACTTTTTGGGACTGAGTAGATACCCTACTCGATTCCTGGAGCAAACCATTCAACCTTGAAACTTAGAATTTGGCCAACAGACAAATAGCGAACCAAAACTTGAATAATACAAAGTTTAATTAATCGAACTATAGATTTACCTGGAAATCTTTACCCATGACAGCAAGTGTATTTAGCAAAATGTTCGACACACGTCAAAATAAACCTTGTCAATCATAAGCAAAGCAATAACTCTTGTAAGGAAGTCGATACAATGGCACAAGGAGTTTAGAAAGCGTATACAACGGAACTGTATCTAATTAGCATTCACCGGAAATCAACCAACTCGCCTTCAAGGTGACCTTTTGACTCAACACAGATGAGCAACGATAGCACAGATAGGCTACAACGCACGGATACGACGAGGTCGTACACATCTTTTAGTTACACAGTATTGCAATTATAATAATGAAAGTTTCACCGCGCTATACTGGGACTAATAAAAAAATAATGACTTCGGAAGGAAGAACAAAACACTGTTGTTTCAGAAGATTTAAGGTCACAGTTTGACAAAATAAAAAGGGCTACGGAAAAATCGTGTTTTGTGGAAATATACAAGCAGCTGATATTTTTAGCAGTGCAGAGGCGTAGGCTATGCAATTTTACGAGGCTTTTGGTAAACTTAAATGCAAAACCGAGGACACCACATATCTCCTTAAGGACTGTGTTGAATGTCAATAAATGGGTGTTTCACGGTATTATTAACCAAGTATTACGGAAATTCAGAAGTCTGTAAATGATGTAAGCTTACTATAAAATAAAATGCCAAACAAAACAATACAGGTCACAATAATAATCGCGCCATAAATACTAGTTTCCCGGTGTAATTAGTTGGACCAATCTGAGTATAAATTATTCAGGTCAATAGTCTTAATCGCACTACTTTTGTTTTAAAAAAAGGTTTTCCGTTAAATTAAAACGAACTTTTAAATTTGATATTCGATACGTGAGAAAAGCCGCCTTTTGATGTATCTCTAATGAAATGCCGCTAAAACATGCATGCACATTTAAAAAGGAAGAAGATTGGATTACACAATCAAATTTGATTTGTTCAATAGGTCCCCCCCCCACACTTCCACTTGAGATTATCGATAACATTTAATATAACGAGTCCCTTTTCTTTATACTTGTACAATATATAATCATTAAGCTTAACGTCAGTATCCATCCCCCAGTTTATGAAAAAGGTACAAAAACCTTCGTATGGAACTGTACGCTTCACAGTTCCAGCAGCGTGGTGTTTGGCTGTTGTGCGCATGCGCACATAAGAAGCTGCACGCAAAGATGCGATGGAGAGAACGAGAGAGAGAGAACACTGTCACTCCCGCAGAGTGCTTGTGGAAGGTAGTGTTTTCTCAGCGTGAGGTGGTGAGGCTAATTTGTCGTTCACAAGGCTGATATAATTATATTGGTAGTAAGGTTTGATTTATTTCAAATTAAATTTACTTTTCTAAACACGTTGTGCTGGTTAATATGTAGATTACTTGGTGTAGGCACAAGTCAAAAATGTTTTGCGTTTAAAAATTCGTTTATAGCGAAAATTATTTATCTAATTATAACAAGAGGAATGAATTTAATGTTTAAATGATTAGATCCAGCTAGAACTGTAACAATGTAACAAAATGTTTGATTGTTATTTTAGAATGTATCTAGTTTCTTAATAAATGTTCTATTCATACGTCATGTTGGTTTCCTTTTACATCAATTTAAAACAAAGGCTAAACTTTTAACTGATGCATCATCCCTACTAATTTCAGTTACGAGGCGCCATTGTTGTGTAGTATCTTTATAGTGCTTAGCTCTCACCAGAGCCGTCCTTAGCAAGAAGCTTTGCGAGGTGAGAGAGGAAGGGAAGAGAGCCTGTTTCTGTTGAGGCGGCACGTTGCAGGCACGCGGTCACGTCTCGCACACTCCGACAACACACAATCAGCTGTTCTCGGAGCTATCTGCTACTGATTATGTTGCTTTTCTTCACGTAGCGCGGGGCCTCGCATCCTAACCCATAGTGCTTCAACAATAAGAACCATTCAAACATTGCATGGTCAAAATAAGCTCTTTAATAACAACTCAATTCTTAGTCCAAAATCTCAACCTAAAAATATTACCGAGCGAGTAAGGCCCCACGGCGCGCGGCCGCCCCACTCGTTCCACCCTAAAGGCCGGTTCTGGCTCTCACATACACAATGTTTTGTTAGATCTGAATGAGTTGGTAAATAATTTAACCTTTACTTGACCACTTGGAATAGAACGACATAAAATATTCAGTTCGTAAAGTGTACATCAAATCGATAACAAGTTTCCTCGAATGATTTCATTGTCTGACGTCAGCCCGATATTGTTAGACTGAAATCATTATTGAACCATGTTAAAATATTCAGTCATAAATAATAATGAGTGTTTTGTAAACGTCCTATAAAATAATTGTATATTATGAATAATTCGATCACGCAGCTGAACCGCAGGCGAGAGTTGAGCGAATTTCCAAAATTATACGGTTTTAACCAAAAATTTGGAAACATTGATCTACTCACGAAGTGTAAGAAATATATTAGTAGAATTTGTTTGCACCTCAGCCTCCTGCCTCGGCTCACGCGCTGCTTCGTCCCGCTAGAAGCGAAAAAACTCGCTTGGCCTGTTTGCCCCTCGAACTTGCGGATCCGGATTATGAACTGTGCTTTGCGAGTTTGTACCAAGATTTTTCGGGCTCGAATCAGAAGCTGCCCCCAAGGTAAAATACCCACGTGGTACTTGATAAGGTTACTTTTACGGGCATTTTATGTTTTGATCGATTTTGGACGAACCAGACTGGCGTGTAAAAAGACAAAATGTGTAGAATAATCTTTTATTTCTTTCAGATAAAATCCCAATAAGTATCATTCTAGTACGAACAATCTAAAAAAATCTTACTTCCAGTTAAAAAATTGTGCTTCCGATTGTTGGATTTTTTGGCTAACGAACTCGTCCGAGCGACTTAGAAAACCAACGTGTTCGGACGTTGAACGGGGCAGTTACAATGTATATAACATGTTTAATGAAATCTCAAAACTTGTTCTGGAGACCATGATCGGTGCTCACTGAGCACTCCCAACCATACGCCACACAATGAGTCACTGCACCAGCTCATCCTTCCTATGGAAATTCGCTAATGAACTGTATTGTATTGAAGGTTGTAGGCTAACTGAAAAAATACTTATCCGATAAGCAGGCACGAAATGTTTGGTACTGCATTTTTGGTACCAATTTGGTAGAATGTTTTGTGACATTCATCTGTTGTAAAAAAATGTGTAATCAGTTCAGAATGGTGACTTTCAAATTTTGTATAACCTATAGGTTTCTTGAAATTGTGAAAAATATTTGTTGGTAAAGTATTTTAATTATTAAAATGGTGAGGATTGGGCGCGGCTTGCAGGATATCTAAGGCAGGCATGTACAGGTGGAATTTAATTAATGATTTAATTATTAAATTACATATTTATATTCAGTTAGTTGATTTTCTTTTGTTTTATTGGCGAATTTCCACAGGAAACATGAGCTATGCAGTGACCCTTGTGGTGAGACCTAAGGTCGGGAGTAGTAAATGAGCACCGATCATGGTCCCCGACCATGGTGACGTTTTGAAGTGTAATTAAAAATTATGTATAAATATATACATATATATTATATATGTGTTCGCACTCTAGCGGCCGCATTTTAAGTCCGATTTAGTAAAAATCTGGTACACACGTTGATTGTCTAAGTCGTTCGGACGAGATCACTATCTAAAATATTCCAACAACCGGAAGCACGTTTTTTTGACAGAAAGTAACTGTTTTTTGAGATTTTCAGTAGTAGAATGAAACTTTTTGGGACAAACAATAAATGTAGGATATTATTCTGAAAATTTTTTTTTTTTTTTACACGACCTTGTAGCTCGCTTGGTTCCTCCAAAATCGACCAAAACGTGAAATACCATAAATGTACCCCGTTCAAATCCACGCGGGGGCATCTTCTGATCCGAGGCCCAAAGGCCGAGTTTGTACTGTGCGACCGAAGCGAAGCCAGGGCCTCATGGTCGAGGTGCAAACTCGCAACGGGAGTTTTTCCGCTGCGAATGGAACGAAGAAGCGCGCGAGCCAAGGCTGGAGACTGAAGTGCAAACAAATTCTACTAATATATTTCGTGCACGCGGGCAGCTATTCAGCGCTTTCTTGAGTAGACCAATTTCCCAAATTGTTGGTTGAAACCTTAAAACATATAAATTCAGTTGTGAAATTCGCTAGACTTACATGAGCGGTTCAGCTGCGACATCAAATTATTTTTTATTTTTGTTAAATTTGCATTTAAAATATGTGCTTAATATGTTTGTTACTGATCTCTGCAATTACTAATTTGGGTCTGCTTATATGTACAGGTATCAAACGGTTGTGCACCTGCCATTGCTCTCTTAATGCCGATAAGAAAGTAAAAACTTCAAATGTTTATGTAGTTCTTCATCAAAATTTTTGTTAAACCTCGATTTTTTTATATGAATTAAGCATATTTTCTTTCATTCAAACATCTCGATTGGTTTAGGTTTCTCCCATTAGACACCGGTCCAAAACCAATATACACCAGAACAAAGTACGAATGTCAAACTAGTACTTTTATTTTCATCACAGGAACAGTTGTTCAAAGCTCAGGTGTGAACCCAACAGTTTATTTTGGCGAGACGCCTGTTGGAAATAGGCCGACAAATGTAGGTGACACTACAGAACGGGGCTAAGCAGAACTATCTTGTGTGGGCAGGTAAATTCAGGCTTAAAGGGTTAAGTTGGAAAAACAGAAACGTAATTGACTGCAATTAAAATTAACTAAGGAAGGTGATCAGCCATTTATGCGAGATTTTATAGTGTTTTTTTAAAACTTATATTAGTTAATGTTTTGTGAAAAGAGTCTTTCGAATAATGTATATTTGGTAAACAATTTACACGTCGACACTTAATTTTCAATTATGTTAACCATCCTATAGTCTATTATATAATATAGCAAACCGACCTCTATTTGTTAAAGTTGCTTTCGTTGATTCAAGTTAATCGAGTGAGTACATAATTAATTAAGGACTATTTGTTAAAGTTGCCTTCGTTGATTCAAACTAATCGAGTGAGTACATAATTAAAGATAATAATCACACTCAAAAAGAAAACAGTTCTAATACTCATCCAGGCTATAATTAGATCAACAAGTTTGTTTTGCTGCGATAAATCATGTAGTTCCAAAAGTTTCAGGAATGTGTAGAGGGAAGTCCCCTGAACAACGCCTAATAAAGTCCCATCGATTTCAAATAGCACAGAGGGGGGGGGAGGGGCTCCCTTGTTCAATTTTTGGCGCACATCTCGAAAAAGGTGCGTCGCACAGAAACTGTTATTCTTTCCAAAATTTAGTGAATTAAATTCCCTACAAAATGGTATTGACATTTATCTCTTATGTGTTACTGTCCTCGAGATATAAGTCGGTGAAAATTTAAGTTTTTCGTAAAAGTTGCCCTTCCATCTCTTTTGCCTTCCACTAAAAAAGTAGGCTAAATTTAAATTACCAAATAAAATGAGTATAAAATTGTACATTTTCACTTTTAAATAAAATGTTTTTTTATGAATTGAATAGAGGAATTCCCACAGATTAGGCGCATGTCCGTATCAGTGTTGCTTCAAGTATCCCTTCCACGCTTTTTAATAAATTAATTCACAACGATATTTTTAGAATTTCACGGACGTGATTTCTTGTTTGTTTTACAATGAATGTGTCAGGAAATATCAGATTTTATACGATCTTATCTAGTCACACCTATACGGATGTTCCATTTAAAAATGAAATCTGCACCAAAACTGGAGAGGAAATGAAAAATTATATCTAATATGATACATTGAAACGAGAAACTATGTAATATTAAACTCACAATATGATCGGCTTTGAGGTTAAAAATCATTTCAAATGTGTAGAATTATGTGTTTTGGTGCTCCCTGAACCCAAAAAGTGTTTTTCTGGTGATGTCTGTCCGTGTGTCTGAGTGTCTGTAAGGATGTGTACAGAGCTGGAGACCATACCAACGGTCCGATTTTGATGAAATTTGGTATGTGTAGGTGTAGTTCTGGAATATCCACAGGCGTTTTTTTTTCTTCATTTTTTCAATTTTTTTATTTTTAAGGGGTTTTACCCCCCCCAAAAATTGCAAAAAACGAGAAAAAAACAAAATTTCCCAAAAACAGCTCTAACGATTTTGATCAAATTTGGCTCATTTGTAGCCCTTAATGTACCCTACCATATGCAAAAACCGCATCTTCCTAAAAATTCTCGTTTAGGTAATAATAATAACAACTGATTTTTGGGGGTTTTTGACCAAAAAGGCGTTTTTTTTTCAAAATTTTTCAAAACCTTTTTTCGTGCATCTATGTAGGCTTAATTGTGAAATGTTTGGTGCAAATTTGTTCGAAATCGATCGAATAGTTTTAATAATAATTATTATTATATAATATGGATGTGTGTTACATGCAATATTTTCCATGATATGTCCTACTTCTGCAATTCTTAATAACCATCTCCTATGCTACTCTTGGGAAGGTATAAAGTTTCAACAGGGAGAAAGTATGTGGCAGTTATCTGGTACCGTTTATTTTACAATACTTTTTATTTACTTCATTATTGAAAGCTTAAAAAAATAAGTTAGGGCTACAAACATAAAACTATCACTAACTAGCTGGGGCTATAGATCTAAATTATTTAATATTTTAATAGAATTATAAAACTTTGAACTTATGTTAATTTATAAATAGGCCTACTGATGTCACGGCACTGATACGTCACGGACCTGTGCAAATGGATCTTAAAAAGTATGCAATAAAATGCGAGCAAAACGTGAATGTTTACACGAAATTGTTAGCTATTTTTCCTTTCCATATTTCGAGGCTAAAATTCCTAAACAGTATACAACATTTTTAAAAGAAGACGCATTTTAAATAATTTGTATAGAATTAAATTTAAACGACCGTGAGTTTTTTTTTTTAACAAAAGTGTAGCCTACTTGAAACTGGCATTAATCAATTGGCCTAGACACGCCTTACATGGTTTAATTTATTATATTAGTTTTGATTTGATTAATAGAATTTATTTGAAGCACTTGGGAAAATTCGAGGACCACAACTAAAAAATACAGGTTTTGATGGACAGATTTGAATTTTATCAATACAGATTTTTTTAAACACATATTGTTTAAAGCAAACCATTTGAATTCATTAGAAATAATCACAACTAAAGGACAGGAAACGTAGACAACTAAAAATAATGTAATTCATTTAGTATATTTTCATTTCCAAGCGAACTGTTATCTTGGAGTAGGTAGAGCGAATAATGTGGCATGTTTTACACTTTTAAAATTGAAACGGTTATTGTAAGAAAATCTAATAAGATATAGCCGCAGTAGAATTTTATAGATCTTTTTATTGCGAACATTTATAATGCATACTGTTTTAATGTATTTTCAACTGTATAGAAAACGCAAGCAATAAAAGTCGCCATTATTTTTATTTCAACGACTGTATTTTAATTGAAACAGTTGTAAGAAAACTCGTACCTAATATGTCTAACTGATACGAATAACCATTACTACGAATTGGTTAGCACGAAACTCACTGTATGTTTTGGCGCCAGTGAGCTCTCAATCTTAATATTTACGGGACATTTCTTTATTTTTACTTTCTCCACCCTATACGTAGTATATGGAGAAAGTATTGTTTTCGTAAAAATGATCGAATTTGAATTTTCAGTTGAATTATCTGTTTTGGTGCTCCCAGAACCCCAAAAAATTGTTTAGTGCAATTATCTGTGTTGGTGCTCCCTGAACCCAAAAATATTTTTAGTGGAATTTTTTGTTTTGGTGCTCCCTGAACCCAAAAAAGTGTTTTTAACGTGGTGTCTGTCTGTCAGTGTGTCAGTATGTATACACGACCAGAGGGGACACTATTGGTCCGATTTTCATGAAATTTGGTATGTAGGTATGAAATTTTGTATGTACTAAACCCTAATATCTCCAGGCGTTTTTTTCATTTTTTGGAATTTGTAATTTTTAAGGGTAATTTACCCCAAAAAACCAATAAAAAACGACAAAAATGCAAATTTCTCAAAAACAGCTCTAACGATTTTGATCAAATTTTCAGTATTTATAGTGCTTAAGATGCCAAACAAAATGACACCACCCGTTTTTATCAAAACTTCGGCGTTTCATAATTATGGGGAAATGTTAAAAAATAAACAAGTTTATGTTGTCAATCTAGCATCACGGCGACGGCCGCACGGGGTAGCACAACGGTAGCGAGGACGGCCAGTAATTCAAAGGTCGCGCGATCGAATCCCGCCTGGGACAATAACTTTTTTATACGATTGACGTAGGTAGAATATTATTTTTTTGTTTTGTTCTAAAAAGTAGTAAATAAAATGATTAAAAACAATATTATTTTGACTACAGTAAGTTGGGAGAAAGTTTGTGTCAGTTAACTGATACCGTTTATTTATAAACTAGTAAGCCCCGTGAAAAATCAGACACATTAATTAGATTAGATACACTTCAGAAATACATAATTTAAAAACAACAGACTTTACTAGGCCTATCTATGCGGACGGGGATTTTTAACTAGGTAAATGTGTACAATTTTAAGGATTATAAAACTGTAGGCCTATTTGTTAAAATTTTGTATTTATTTTCATTATTATTTATCTAAATAAAGATAAAAATACTATCTTTTAATTGCTTTCTAACTTCATGTTGATAGATCAAATGATTTATAGTAGTCATTAATATTACAATGAAGACATTAATAATCTAATATGTTTATAAGTTATACGAAGATGTACGAATGTTTCCGAAGTTAAACGAATAGGTATCTCTTCTTTAAACTTGCATAAATGAATACATCGATAATAAAAGGTTGTATTTATATTCATTTTATAACCTCAACGCAAATCTTATAACATATTATAGCCTACATTAGTTCTTTAACTCATATTTTAAGAAAATAAACTTTACAAGACTTATATTGATTGAATTTGTAAACGTAACCCCAAGGTAGGTTTTGTTTAGTATTACAGATGATGGGTGAAATCAGCTGTTATATTATATTGTTACTCACGTACGTACAGCTACGTACGTACACTCGCTTTTATAGGAGTTGATTTCTACAAGCGAAGCCGCTGTTTCAATGCTGGTCCCAAATACATTACATTTTGTATACTGTTGACCAACATTGTGCACAGGATTGTTTTTACAAATTAATAAATTATTGATGTTTATAAGCTAAACGTTCTAAAATAGAAGCAACGTCAAGTCACTTAGCTTAACATTGTGAGAGCGATGCACGCAGGTGTCACGTTTAGTTGTTACAACGAAACATTTAAAACCTCTTTAAGTATAAACAACAATATTACGCCGAGCCTAGATGAATTAATTATGCAGTGCTTTTGAAGAGGTCTCGAAAAGCAGTCGGCAAGCGAGAGATAAGCACGTAATCCATCCTTGTCATGTCAGACAATGCTCTACAGATTAAGCGTTGATCTTTAGACCGTCTGATAGCGTCAAACAGCAAGTTGTTCGCGTGTAGTTTCTAAACTGTCTAGAATTTGGACGAAGCGGTAAGGTGGCCTTTCATAAGACAGCCTAGGAAATCACCCGAATGCTTAAGTTTGTAATACCGTAGTTAAATGTACACATTTGAAACATTTAAATAATTATGAAAATGTTTCCCCTTTTATAATTCGTAATCTTAAATGGTAACCCAAATTGATTGATGATCTTAAGGGTCTGATGTAGTGGCGGCCATCTTCGATTTTTAACCCATAAGAGCAATGTTACATTTAAAATCATTTATTTCGTTTATTTTTTATCATAAAATTATTGTTTTCAAGGTCTCATTTTAACCACAGTCATAATACGCATCCGTTTTGCGTTTCACAAATTTTTTAAATCCAGTTCATTTGCCACGTAATTGACATCTTTTAAGTACCAAGTTTGAACTTTTTTTCCTTACACAGTAAAACAGTTACAATTAAAAGTGAATCGCAAGCCTGATGCGCAATTTTATAAAGAATATTCAGTTTTTTTTTTCAGCACTAATTACAAAAGTTGTATTTATAAAATGGTTTTAAATGAGGTAACAGTGCTCAGCCGCAAAAAATTGCAGTGTTTAGATGCGGCTATAGGGTGAAGGAGTCGCCGGTTGCTTTCTCTTTTACTGGAGAAGCCCCTTAAAGGAAGTGCAATAGCCTACCACTCGAATAAATGCAACGAAATCAGCGGGCAGAGTCTGCCTTGAGAAGGCTGACCTATGTTATTGGATATCGAGAGCGACTAAAATACCGCTTGTATACCCGTACGTTTTTATCAATGGCGCACATATTTGGTGCAAATTTGTTCGAAATAGATCGAATAATTTCCTCTCAGCTAATAATAATAATATTTATTCGTTACTCCCCTACTTTAATGTAATTATGAAGTCACAGTGAATCTGTCTAATAATTTAAATACGTTTGTGAGAAGGTATGTGCCAGTTTCTGGTACCATTTGTTTTTAATGAAATACCAAAAATTGCATTACTAACATAGTGAAGTTGATAAACGTATCAGACGAAGAGAGATAGGCGAAAGCAAAAATGTTTTACACATTTTTTTTAAAGGAAACAATCGAACTGGTCACACACAACTACACACTATAGCGTAGGAGGTGTACGGCCTTTATTGGAAGAAATACTGCAAACCTTAACAATGATTCATTCATACTATTTCTCTCCTGATTGGGACGAAGGACACTGTGGGCAGTGGATATAAATAGGTTCACAGGATGTAGGTTCAACCCATTCAAGAAGAGCCGACAATGTCAAACCATTAACTACTTTTATTCACAATGGACTCGCCGCATCTTTAAATACATAGCCTATGTAGCATTGAAGAGCTTGTAATTCAAGGTGCTGCTGAATTGTTTAAAACTGATTACGGGAATAACTTTTCATACGCGAACTTTTTTAGTCAAGTGTTTCATTGAAATGCGAATAAATAGGTGTCAAGAAATGGGTCCCGACAGTTGTTTACACATTTGGGGCCAGCTTCATGAGTTGGGAATTCCAACCCACCCATGACCGACTAATTCTGCTCTCATTACGGTAATTACCAACACTCTGAACATAATTTAATGCTATGTGCTTACTTATATAATGATAATTCTAACGGTACCACTTAACAGATTTGTTAGATTCTTTTACTAAAACCAGTATTATATAAAGCTCTTATAAATTACTCTTACCATGGGCTCTGCCCCTGGACGCTTCGCTCGCAGTTGAAAAATTCACTAAAGAATCTCGTTAATCTTTGGCTCGTTTGTACATAGGTTTGTAAAATTATGAAACCAGGCTTAAAATATATTAACAGTAATTACAAGATTAATTATAACCTCAAATACAATCTTTAGAAACGTGAGGGGCTTTCATACGATTTTAGTCCTAGTTCTACTATCTTCTGTCATCTAAAGTTTTGAAACCAGGCCTAAATATAGTAAAAATTATTGCAGGATTAACATAACCTCAATACTATGTTTCCGAAATGAGCCAGGCCTATATTACAAAATTGACTATTCGAATTTATGTATCTTTGCCAAATTTAACTTTTATTTACAAAATAAATTGTTAAATCAGGCCCAATTTATTCTAATTCCAACGTGCTAAAACAGTATAAATTAGCTTGTTTTTTAACAGTAATTAAAAAATATTCAATGAACAGCTGATAAAACAGTATAAATTGGCTTGTTTATAAACAGCTTTTTTGATCGCTTTATTTACTATTTCCTTGTTATTTTGTAACCAACATGGCAACCCATAAGACCCTATGTTAAAAATTTTCAACTTTTAAATTAGATTTTCTCAAAAAATTGGGTTTATACAAGATATACAACTATATGGATGTACTTAAAAATCAAAACTACACCTAAATACAAAATTTCTTTGAATTCGTCAGAGCCGTTTTCGAGATACGCGACAGATACAAAGATAGATACAAGAATTGCTCATTTAAAGTAATAGGATTACAATAATTCATAATCTATACAAAATTTACAAGAGACAAACAAATATTATTTTTTAACGATCAACAAAATGGAGTTTTTGTCATTTCTGTAGATGAAAAAAACCGAAAACATAATTAATTGGTAATTGTCTACAACATCCAAAATTAACCGAAAACCAACATTTTTTAAATTCTTGTAGTTTAAATAAATAAGATAAAATCCGAGATGTGCTCAAGAAATGTACACAAAGCAATGGACTATTCCAATTATTAATTCAAAATGGATGAGGGCGGATCTCCCCCGTTCATTGAGAAGAATATTAGGCTTAGTGTTTTTAATCCACTCTGAATTAATCAGTGGAATTTAACTCTGAATTAATCAGCTAATCTGTAGCCATTCAAAACCAAAATAATCAATGTAGCAAATAATACAATCTAAAGAATTTAGATATCAACTCCAATATCAACCTTAACCAGACTACCCCAACACTCTTAAACACCGGCCAAGCACCAAAAAAACATTACATTACTTTACGGTTTTAAATTAAAAAGTATACATAGCTTGGATGTTATTAATATTACTTACAAGTTACCGTGAAAAATTACAGGCAGATTATACAAATCAGAAATAGGCCTACATTATTTATTAAAAAAATACTATTTCAAAACAACAATCTTTAACTATGCTGATGGAATTTTTAAATAGTAAATGTGTACAATAATAATTATTATGAGGATTATAAAAGTGTAGGCATATTTAAGCAGGCGTTATCAAAAAAAAGTTTTTTTGTTGCCTTTTCTTTATGCCAGTTAGACTGGAAGCAGAGTATAGAGGGGGAAATCGAACGCCAGTAACTAGGTTCGAACCTACGCAACTATATTGTAGGTTCCAACTGAGGTAGGCTCGACGAACGTTTTTAAACGTTTAGCCATTCTCCGGCTAAAGCGTCGGTTATAAAGCAAGAATTGTACTCCAACCTCGATATGAACATTTCTAAATACTTTGTCTCGCTGTATTACTGTTGGCTTCGTTTTCACGAAACAATTCCCTTCCCCACTCTAAAAATGGCGCTTCTATTTGTACATTTCTAAAACTAATCATTTCATATTAAGGTGACTGTTATAATTATTGTCACTACAAGTAATTACAGACGCTATTTACCATGGTTTAACGTCTTTTGAAAGGTCGTACATTGAGACAAAAAAATTACACGTTCAATAGCAAATAAACTATCTTGGTGAGTGTAAACGAAATATGTTGGCTGTCGATTCTTTTCGTGTAGGCCTAATTTATTAAAAATATAATTTCATCCCGATTTGGTCAGAACTAAAAACTACGACCACAAAGTGCTCTCCTTCTCTCCGGTTCATCCCCAAAACGTTTCCATTTAACCAAACCCGAGTACTGTTTAAAAAAACCCAACAAATTGAATACAGTTCAACTACATATCTCTAGCTCATCATCATAATTACAAATTACATTTTCACAACGTTCAACTTACCAACCGTCCTCGGACCACCATTTTGGGCTGAGAAGGGCCCCCGAGGAGTAGAACCTTAGCCGGGCCTCGGACCGACCTCAGAGGGCCCTTGACTTTACCCTGCTGTGACACGATGTCCTCCGCCAGCTCACATACTTCCGTATCCTTCCGCAGGTGGTACTACCGAACCGTCACATCATTCTAGGCCTTCCGAGGACCGCCAGAACTACATTATCCGATGATCGTGGAAATCCATCGATAGAACTCCCTCGGCCGTAAGACAGAATCGCCCTTAATTTACGTCACATAGAGGCGGTGCGAACCGGTGACGAAACGGAATATCGATTCTAGATCGAACGGATCGCACTGAACTATCGACTGTACAAGTTTACAAACATAATCTTGGATTTTGAAAAAATCGTAAAATGAATTAGCACACGAATAAAGAACTACGAGTAAAGATCACAAACGTCCGACTCGAAAACATACACGAACTGCCCTAGAAATTCACAAAGGAAATGAATGGAAACTAAAAAAAACTACACCACTTTTGTAACGATTTGTGTAGGATTTGTTGGTCACATTGACTGTATAATGTTAGCTCTTCCAAGATGTACAAGGGAGTGCACTGCGCACGCGTTCCCGAGCTATAGCCGGGGTAGAATCAATACAGCCAGCGTCTACACCCCCTTCTCGCTCTCAACACAACCTACTCAAAGTTTTAATATTCGGGATTAACTTACGTTTACATAATTTACTAACGCGAGCGATATGATATGGTAACAGTTTACTTTGAGGTGGCCTAAATTATGAGAGCGATATTTCAAATGAGAATTGTTTAATGTAAGATGAAAACTCCCTTTTCTAAAACTTAAAATATATTTGTAGACTATCGTCTAATCTTTTTATACCAAAGACTTCAGTTTAAACTCCGAGTTGTTTTTAATTTTAATTTTTTAAGAAGCGAATAATGGAAATTTATCTATTTTCTACGTGCGTTTACATATCACAACTCAGTTTTCCAGCCATTTTGAAACGGTTGGAGATACGAACATAGTTTATTTTCACAAAATGTTCAGATTTGAGAGCCTTTTACTTTTATATCCTACTCGACCTACCTTGATACCTGATTTTTTAAGATATGAGCTTATTCGTTTCTCCGCCATTCAAAGAAAACACACCTGAATTGGACATTGTAAGAAGTAGCACCCGATTAATTTCAAATTTCCGACCACATCCAACATAATCAACGGGAT
>JAGFPH010000025.1:1454270-1464527 GCA_018207615.1 Philaenus spumarius
CCCCCCCCCCCCCAATAATTTGTTGTAGCATCGTCCCTGCGTACTGACAACTGAACGTAAAACGCAGTGTAGCATTAAAAAAAGATTATTCACGCAAATTCACGAATTTACAAGAATCATTTGCTTTGGCTTATTTTAGAGCTAAAATCCATTACTCAACTTTTACCAACACGACCCGCGCCTGTTGCGTTAATTACCAGCCACGGCAACACAAGTCAGAGTATGACACACATAAACACATCTTGTTTATATCAGGCGTGACTCATTCCACTGTGTACATTAGAGTACACAAATAGAATATAACAGATAGGTAAATTGCACCAGTAGGCTATGGTGATGAAACAATCCTATGTTACAGTTTCATAACAAGATACGGTTTGTGCAATACATACACTACTTTGTGATATTAGGATTTGCAATAGGAGTGCTTTGATACGTTTCCATCTTTTGTGTACGCAAGAATATTTTAGGAAACGGTGCCAATAAAGGTCCTTTTCATCGAAGCAACTGTTTACAATAAGAAATAACTAATCAGTAATAGCTGCAACTAACATTGCGAAACAATCAGAATTAGTTGTAAAATAATGGCTAGAATAAATCAAAAGAACGAAATGAATCGATTCATTATTAGGTTATTTTAAGTGAGTTGATTTAAATGATTCAATTCAATGGAAAAGATCTGTTTGACCATCACTAGGTCACCAGTGCCGTACATTAGCTGCCGTACCAGTGGCGCTCAATAGCTGCCTCTACGCGTACGAAATATATTATATTAGTACAATTTGTTTGCACCTCAGCCTCCAGCTACGGTTCTCACTGCTTCGTTCCGCTCGCAGCTGATAAACTCACTTTGAGAGTTTGCACCCCGGCTGTCGGTCTTGGATCAGAAGCTGCCCCCCAAGGTTAAATCCCTACTTTTATGGTATTTTACGTTTTGGTCGATTATGCGAGAACCAACCGGGCTAGAAGGTAGTGTAAAAAAAATGTGCAGCATTACCTAATATACAGGGTATTTACAAACTCCCCGGAAAAATATTTGTATTTGTTCCTTAGGTCAAGACAATCAAAAAAGTCAGATATAAATATGGGTCTGAAATGCCTAGTTTTCTGTCTGTCTGTGTTTTTTACAAATTACTTTATAACTTGAGTACTATTTTAGATAGATACTTCATATTTGGCACGAATGTGTACCTTGGTAGGTCAAACAAGTGTATAAAAACATTTTCCTAATTATGTAACAACTGTACACGACTAATTGTTGTTTAGTGCAAATTTTGTATGATATTTATTTCAGTAAATGACTCATGACTCAGTTATTTATTATCCGATTGTATCAAATAAAGTATGATTTTGTTCGACTTAAAATTCTACATTTTTTATTACTGGTAAAAATTTTTTATAAAAATTAGGGTTTTCGTGAAATTTAACATCAAAGATTTTAAATGGCTGCCATCTTGAAATTGTTTAAGATATCGTAACGAAATTTTATACACTTGTTTGACCTACCACGGTACACGTTCGTGCCAAATTTGAAGTGTCTATCTAAAATAGTACTCAAGTTATAAAATAATTTGTAAAAAACACAAACAGACGGACAGACAGAAAACTTGGCATGTCAGACCCATATTTATATGACGTTTTTTGATTGTCTTGACCTAAGGAACAAATCCACAAAATATTTCCAGGGAGTTTGTAAACACCCTGTATATATTTTTAGATAAACTCCAAAAACGATTAATTCTAATTCGAAAAAATTCCAACAATATTTACAAATATTTACGGTTGTTGGGTGTACCAAATCGGACGTAAAATGCGGCCGTTATAGTCTTAACACATATACTATACGTATATAAATATACAATTTTAAATGACACCCAACACGTGTTCTGGGGACCATGCTCGGTGCTCATTGACCACTAAAAACCTTAGGTCTCATTCTTATAGTGACTGTAATGGCTCATCTTTCCTATGGAAATTAGCTAATAAGTATAATTAAATAGGCCTGTTAATAGTTAAAAAGGTAACATTTTGATCAACAAAAGTTTATATTCGGAAAAAGAGATAAAATAACTACTAATAAAAAAAATTGAAAATAGGAGGTATAACTTCAACCTCAAAATGCCTCTGTCCGAATCAAGGTTTTGGGACACACATAACCGCACCGCACCACGGAATAGTGCTGGCCATCACACGGCGAGGGAATAATCTAATGGAAACGTATGGAATAATCCTAACATCACCGCACAGGGGGCGCGCCGTGGCAGTTAAGTTTTGTTTATTTTTTCACGTTGACCGTGCGGCCACGGTATGGATCCCGAAAGATTCATCGAAGAAATTCGAAAGTTTCACGTCATTTACGATCAAACCAACGTGGACTATACAATGAGCAGATTTGGAAAACTATCTCGTCCAAGTTGCGGGTAAGTAATTACTCAATTAGTCATTGGCCAACATACGGCCGTGCTACGGTAAAGTGTATTCTCACTGAGAACGAGCCGAGATACGGCCAACACTGGTCACGTGTGTCTCAACCTTTAATCGTCATTTCCGAGAAAATGTCAGAGTGCACAATAATCTGTTTGCTAGCGTTACAAGTTAGGGCTTTCTTACAAAACAAATCCGTAATAGTGACTGCAAATGTTTAGTAGCCAAACTTTAATACAAAATACTATTCCTTACGCCCTGTTTATGCACTAGCGGTTGACCGCAGCGGCACGCCGCGCTACTTTTATAAGTGCATTGAGTTAAATGGGCACGTTCATGCAACAAGAAGCGGAGCGGCGAGCCGCAGCGGTTCATAGAAACAGAGCGGTGCACTTACAAACCGCAGTTTTATGCGGTTTCAAAATGCATTGGTTTAAATGGGAGCGTTTAAATGGTTTAAATGGTTTAAATGCACAGCGGCTCACCGCTCCCGCCATGTCAGTGCTGCCAACCTACCCGGTGTTTGATTACATTTTTTATAACACTTTTTCAGACTGACAGGACTGGAGAACAGTTGGCAGCACTGGCTCCCCCACCACAAGGTTTAAAAAACGAGCGGGTAGCTGCCGCTGTCAACCGCTAGACAAAATTGTCAGCGGTCGACCGCTAGTGCATAAACGAGGCCTTATGCATTTGCTATACGCGATACATTTCACCTATTCTACTCGCGCACAGCCCTGGAGAACTGGTGATAAATTATAGCCAACGACACGACGATACAAAGCGTCCGTATAAAATAAACGATGCATAAGTCGTAAACATAACCTCAGAATTGAGCGTGTAATAAATGGAAAACAGCCGTTCGTCTAAAACATATGGTAATAACATCGTGATTTATGATTTTAGTAAACTACGTATTTCCCGGTGTTAGGTTTTAAACAGGAATTTCAAAACGTTTAGAGTTAAAATCGAAATAATTCGATCGTACAGCTGAACCGCAGACGCGAGTTGAACGAATTTAAAAAAATTAGGTAATATACATGGGTTTAGGGTTTTAACCAACTATTTGGAATATTGGTCTACCTACTCACGAAGGCGGTAAATTTTAAGTCGACTCCTAAATAAGAAACACTGAAGCCCCAACCACAAGTTCGGTGAATAAAACTACACAAATAAACTGGAACACATTTATTAAAATAGCTATTCTAGTTCCCTGATGTACATTTTAGTAACCAAGTTACCATCAACGGAGGGTTCTAAATCTAAACTCAATTTGATGGTAACTTGTTGATGGTAACTTGGTTACTGAAATCTACATCGGGGAACTAGAATAGCTATATTAATAAATGTGTTTCAGTTTATTTGTGTAGTTTTAGTCACCGAACTTGTGGTTGGGGCTTCAGTGTTTCTTATTGTTTAAATTCACCACAGTAGGGGAAAGTAGGGTAATGGTGCGCACCTAAGCGAAAACATTTTTTTCTCACTAACCGTTGCAATGAAAACGACAATACCTATGTATAAATCTTACATATATATCTGTGTTCAATAAAAAAAATTACCACTTTGATACTCCTTAAGATTAATTAAATATATGGCATAAAGTAACAAGATGCACTTGCGCATGATTTCCCTACCCGTAGGGTAATGGTGCGCATGTGGTTGGGTATTGGTGCGCAGGGGCGAACAGGTTAAAATAAAGAGAGATATCACTTTTTTCATCCAAAACTTATTTTTATTTATTTAACAATGGTTATGCTTGAACTTATCTTAAGAATATAAAAATTGCAAATATATGTCATAATTATAAAAAGTGAAAAAACACAATTTTCAGTAGGTATTTTTTCATGGTTGAAAATATATGTGTTTACACAAAAGTAGCACAAATAATCTTCTGCTGAGTCTGCTCCAGAACAGTCGGCATGGCTCCAGGAAGAACAGTTTATGCATCTATACCACAGTTCACCATCTTTTCCTAAGACACCACAAATATTGCAAAAGTCAGTTGAATCTTTTTCTACTGCAGAAGATAGCAAGAGGTTCATATCTAAATCGTCAAACTCGACACAACACTTCTGGATCAACGTATGATTCTTCAGATGACTCAAACCCTTTTTTAACCTTTTTTTAATATTTGATTGGTTTATTATCTATTTTAGAAATTTTTTCTTATCCTTAACCCCTTCGAAACCCAGAAAACGTGCAGCTTTTTTCATTTCCCTCTTTTTCTTATTTTCTTCGTTAATATTTCCTTTTTCCATAGCTTTTTCCTACTTTCTTTTCATAGGAGTGCTGGTTAATATCTCTGAGTGATGCTTTGCACGTGGTTTAACATTGGATTTCTTTGTAATTGGTTTGTGGATTGGCACAAATTTCAAAAAAAGAATTGTCTTTAGATGTGGATGGATTTGGGTCATCATAAAAACTTCTACCATTGTTTTCGGAGTCCCCGACAGGTTCATTTTGTAGATTCAAATTATTTTCATTTCCTTCGGATGAGGCTTTGGTCGGACCAGGAGACTCTAGATTAGCTGAAACATCCATCACTTCAACAGAAATCTTCTGATCATTTATTTCTCTTGCGGCAGCAAAATCATCATCAGAAAATTTGTCAGCATTGAATGGATAAATTCCTGATGATTGGAATCCAAACACAGCAGTGCTTATTTTGGCCACTTTCACAAAAGCTTTATTCAAAAGCTCTGCCACATCATATTCCGTGATCTATGTGTGACCTGTCGATGTCAGATAGAAATCACATTCTCTGTAGAACTCTTGTTTCCTTAGATGTGGATTCAGGAATACCAAAACTCCTCCCGACTTCCCTAATCTTTCTTTTATCTTTAGTGATGGCCGCTAAAGAATTTATCAACGTTTCTAAACTGTATGCCATTCTATAAGTTTATTTTAAGTATTTCTTCAGCATCTGTGAACAAGGACGTAAAAAGAAGCATATATAGGGTGCCTTACCATGTAACTGTTTTAGGTGTAATTGTGCGCACCGCTGCGCACCAATACCCGATTGTGCTTAGACCATTGTTTTGCTCTACAACTATTAAATCAACGACGGGAATACCAAACCGATTACACTGAACGATAAAGCAAGGACTATCACTTATAAATATATATATTGGTACTTTAAATAACAACAAAACAATCCTTGCCTCGGGTTTTTTGAAGAGCACAAAATAACATGGCACTCACCACTTTCAATGTTTTGCCTCGCATAACCTCAAATGCAATTTGGTAAACTCAACGTGGTTTTGTAGTAGTTTCCGAGTCTACCACTTGGCATCAGCACCTGACGGGATACCTTCAACTACTTCTTTTAATCGACTTTCACGATGCGCACTATTACCCGCCGCGCACGATTACCCTACTCTCCCCTACTCATTGAACAACGACTCGTAAATCTTAGAAAATTTTGTACAAAATAAAATTTACAGAATCGATTTGGAAGCAAATTTTTAGGTCAAGCACTTTGAAATAAACATTTTTTGTCTATCGAAAGTTTTTCTAAAAACTCTTCCTTTTCGAGATATTAGCAACTTTATGTCGATTTATTTCAACACGTTTAGGGCCGCCATTTTGTTTTGGGTGGTCCGATTTTTATTTTCTTTATGTCATTTTCCTAGTCTTAAATAGATCTTTAAAATGAGGTATCACATGACCATACTTCCCATTTAAAAATGTTGAGTTGCCCCCAAAATACCCCATTTTTAAGGGACACTCAAAATTTCCGATTGCTTCAAAAGATACTTTGGGCTAAGTTAGTATCGTTCCCCAAAGGATATTTGTTTGTTTTAACAAACACAAAAGTTAAAGTGGGGGGGGGACTTTTAAGACACCTGGTATAGTACACATGTTTATATAGCAAAGTATACAGTTTACTTGGTAATACTTCTGAAGTGGACATTGTGCTTCCTCATTTCGTAAGTTGTGTTAAAATAGTTTACTTGGTAATACCTCTGAAATGGACATTGTGCTTCCTCATTCCGTAACTTGTATTAAAATAGTTCAGTTGGTAATACCTCTAAAATGGACATTGTGCTTCCTCATTTCGTAAGCTATGCTAAAATAGTTTACTTGGAAATACCTCTGAAACGGACATTGTGCTTCTTCATTTCGTAAGTTGTGTTAAAATAGTTTACTTGGTAGTACCTCTGAAATGGACATTGTGCTTCCTCGTTTCATAAATTGTGTTTTTATTCAATATTTTCTATACCTTTGAAGTGTAAATCAGAATTTCGCCATAGAAGTTTACAATTCTCCAGTCTGGTCTTAAGCACACCTGGATTTTTTTATAACGTCTAGTACATCGTCATGGTATTTGCACGCACTCTTAAGATTTCTTTTTATAAACAAGAACCATTACCTATGCCGTTCTTAACCAAGATTCAATTACACACAATTCGAAACAATACTCGCAACCAGTTTCTTCGAAGCCAAGAAAGTTTATTATAACAAAGAAAAGCTTGCGTGATGACAGAGAGAGCAATGTTTGGCATTTATAAACATGAAATGTAAATCTATTCCAAACAGTATTGCCAACTTGGCAGCACCGAACAACTTGATGCTTTTAAAATGTAAAACCAATCAATGAAGGTCGCACGACAGATCATACCACTGCTAACTGTCAAAGGTTATGTTATCGCAACAGTGTCCCGATCGTGCTCAGACCGTGTCGTATCAACTCGTTAAGGGTCTGCTGTAGTGGCGGCCATCTTGGGATTTTTATCCCATAAGAGCAATGTTAAATTTCAAACCATATATTTCGTTTATTTTTTATCATACAATTGTTTGCAAGGTCTCATTTTAAGCACAGTCACAATACGCATCCGTTTTGCGTTTCACCTTTTTAACTTCCCGCTAAGAAAATTGAAAATTTTCTAAAATCGGGAAGTTATTGGTTTCACCCCGTTTTTCGAAAATCGAGTATTCCTCAGATCTCGACGTTTTGAGGTCCTAGGAATCTTCCCTGACCACTCTCGAGAGGGTGTCACCCTGTCTGTATGTATGTATGTGTGTATGTAAGTATGTGACCCGCTTATAACTTTTGAACGGCTTAACCGATTGGATCCTAAGAAACGGCGTTCTAAAGAGTTCCATCAAACTTAGATTTCCTGAAAATTTCAACTAATTCGGACCGGTAGGTTCTGAGAAATTTCGAAAAAACTAAGAAATAAATTTTTTCAAATCAGGTTTTTTTGGAATAACTTTTAAACGGCTTTACCGATCAATTCCAAAATCTAATCAGCTTTTAACCTTGAAAAGCGACGTCGATCGCTACCAGTCCGGTCAAAATCGGTTAATTCGTTCGTGAGATATCGTGAACGAAAGAAAATTTAAAAAAATGAATTTTCTCAATTTCTCCAAAATTTTTTATCAGAAAAATTTTTGTTGTCGATTCTTTCAATGGACTCGAAAAGATGCATCGATTGCCGCAAATCGCATAAAAATCGGTTGATTCATTTGCGAGATATCGTGAACGAAAGAAAATCAAAAAAAGTGTTTTTCCTCAATTTCACCGAAACTTTTCATCTGAAAATTTGTTGTTGTTGATTCTTTCAATGGACTTAAAAAACTGCATCGATTGCCGCAAATCGCATAAAAATCGGTTGATTCATTCAAAAGTTATGGCAGTTCAAAATTTCCAAAAATAGTGTTTGTTGTAATTAAACTTAGCGGGAAGTTACATGGATGGCCTTAGGGTCAACCGTTTTCCAAATTTTTTTTTAATTTTCATTTGTCACGTAATTGACATTTTTGAAGTACCAAGTGATAACTTTTTTCTTTACACAATAAAAAATGTATAATTAAAAGTGAAACGCAAGCCGGATCCGCAATTTTATAAAGAATATTCAGTTCTTTTTTCAGCACTCAATAACAAAAGATGGATTTATAAAATGGTTTGAAATGAGGCAATGTCAAAGCGCACAACAGCTGCAAGAAATCGCACTGTTTAGAAGGCTATATAGAGAGAAGCGCTTGCGTTTTCGGTTGCTTTCGTCGTTTACTGGAGCAGACCCTTAAGGTTGCACCACTACTACGGTTTTGTGTTGTCATTTTCATCTCTGATTATTCTGTAATCTAACGTTACAGATACGATTACTTGGTGATAAAATAATACCGTCTGAAACGTTATGTTGACTATTGCAAGTCATACAATTTACGCAAAATGTATTAAAACAAACATATTGAATGATTATAACCACGAGTAGTTATTGATGACAAAACTCCAAGAACCACATAAATTTAGAAAGTTAAATAATTCGATAACGCACTGAACAGCTGACGTGAGTTGAGCGAATTTCCAAACATTTAGTTTATTATAATTATGTTTTAGAGTTTCAACTCACTATTTGGGTCTACTCACAAAGGCGCTGAAAAGCCTGTACGAAATATATTGGTAGAATTTGTTTGCACCTCAGCCTCCGGCCCCGGCTCAAAGCGCTGCTTCTTTGCGAGTTTTCACCTCGACATTGCGGCCTCAGATTCTGGACTGCGCTTTGCGAGTTTGCACCTCGACCAGGCGTCCTCGGATGTAACGCTTGATTGTTTTTGGGGGAACCAGACGGGCTTGCAGGTCTTGCAAAAAAATATGTGCAGAATCAACTCCTAAATTTTTTTTTTTATAAAACCCCAAACACGTTTCATTTTAGTACGAAAAATTTCAGAAAATTGTTACTTCCGACCAAAAAATGTGCTTCCGGTTGGTGGATTTGTTTTGCTAACGAACTCGTTCGAGCACTTTTGAAAACCAGCTTATATAACAAATTTGGACCAAACATTTTTAATGACACCACAAAACGTGTTCATAATCTACTCCCGACCTTAGGTCTCACCATAAGAGTCACTGATTGCTCCTCTTTCCTATAGAAATTCGCTGATAACTTGAATAAATTACCCCCAATCCGATTGTGTTACTAAAAATATAAGCGTTTAAAGTTAACGGTTTTACATTACAGACTATTACAGGGTGACTATTAAGTGTGCCACCATTGGTATATAAGAAGCGAAAAGATTTACAGCAAACTTTAAATGGGGGAGGACTTCACCTACTTTTTAGTGGCCATTAAAAATATGAATTTGAAATTTCGAAAATATGCCGCCATTTTCCAACATGGCGGCCAACTTTCGAATTTCTTATGAAAACCCCTATTTTTATGACGGATTTGGATTTTACATTCAATTTTAAGGCGTTTTTATTCTTGGTGTTTTTTTTTTATATAAACTTAACCGCTTAGCCGCTAGGAGCGTTGAAATTTTCTGAAACTCTTCTTTCATCGATTATTAAAGAGGCTTATTTTCAATTTGGAAACAATAAAATTTAACTCAAAATGCAATATTTTGTACAATGGAATGTTAAAAAGCTGTTGCAATTTCACAAATACTTTATTAACAAAAAACGTACTTAAATTCTGTTAAAAGTTGCTAAATAGTTTACATGACAACTAACTGTACTATTTTCATAGATTTCTTCTCCTACATCGTAAAGCGTGCATAGTATTGTAAGAAACTTCTTTGTGTCATAGCAACAAAATGGCAGTCAAGATGACTTAAAGCAGGTTTTCAAAGTGCCCTCCATCTTTATAAATACATGCGTGCGCACATAAATACATCTTCTTACACAATACACAGTGGTTGCGTTAGCGATTTTTTAACAGTAATTTAAGTACGTTTTTTGTTTAAAATAAATTATTTGTGAAATTGCAACAGCTTTTTAACATTCCATTGTAAAAAAATATTGCACTTTGAGTTAAATTGTATTGTTTGCAAATGGTAAAACACGCCTCTTTATAATTGTTGAAATAAGAGTTTCTCAAACTTTCAGCG
>JAGFPH010000025.1:1479675-1504385 GCA_018207615.1 Philaenus spumarius
ACACATTTTCCGAGTTAAAAATCCCCGTCAGCATAGTTAGGTAGGCCTAGATAAGACGGCCTTAATGTTGTTGTTTTTTAATGATGTATTTCTGATATTTATCTAATTAATCAGTCTGTGATTTTTCACGGGGGCTTACTAGTTTTTATATTAATTTCCAAAGCAACCAACTGCATAAAATAACAGATAGAACTGCTGATTTAGATTACACCAGATTCGACACAATTTTAGGCCATGCCTAGTTTATTTTATTTTACCTGGCTTAAAGGCAACATACACACAAATTATTGTTTTCTGCACATCTACGGCACAGTACCTTTCGAATGATATAAGTTTCATTGATCCAAAAGACATTGCTAAATCAATAACGATAGTTATCAGATGTGTTTTAGGTTTTTCAGAGAGTGAATCATATTATGGGCAGATGGAACTGAAGAACTACTTGAAAAGCTTCGCCTGAAAGGACGCGTGATACATGCATGCCAACTGAATGCCACAGTAAATTTGTTGTTCGAGATTAAATTATTAAAATTCACTAACGGTACCCAAATGATAATTTTTTAAAGAAAGATGTTTTTTAATTAATTAACTCGAAATATTATAGAGTATAAAAACGTATGCGTCTGAAGCAGGAACATTTTGTGTAAAAAAACGTCAAGTAATTATTTCACGAGATGAATTTTGAATTCCTTTTAGTATTGAATTGCCTAAATATATTGTACACTTAAAAATAAAGCTAAAAACATTATCCTTGACTTAAGGGGAGGCTACCCTGTCCGCCATATTGAATCTGATTACCATAAGAGCAATGCTACAGAATAAATCATTTTTCCCGTTAATTCGTGGAATAAATTTAAAAATTTAATTTAATTTTGAAGTACTGTCATATGCGGATGTTGATTGCTGAATATATTTTCAAAAACCGCTTTATTGTTTTCATAAACGTATGATGTAAATTGGAAACTTAATACATTTTTTACTCAGTTGCAAAAAGAGATATTGCAAACATCAATCAACACCCACAATCTATTTTACTTTAAGAAAAAAATAGCGCTTTCGTTTTTTGACAAAAATAACACAATACTAGCTGACCCGTGCGAATATTTCGCAAGTTCAGAGTAGGCCTACATTTACCTGATTTAACACGTTGATTTAATTCATTTAATTAAGTTTATTTATTTACATTGGTTTATAAATAACAGTTTCCCTATACAATCTTACAGTTTAAACAATCTAACTAACAGCTGTCATGCTAGTTAAACAGATGGTTAATAGATGGCGCCTTTCATTAGGAACATACAAAGTATAATATAAACGTTTTTTAATCAATTTTTGTTATTAATACATGAATTTTAAGCTGTTTGTATATTTTTCCAGTGTAGCGGTTAAGGAAAGCTTTAAAATGATGCCTCATTCATGTAATTTGATGATGTATTAAGGAAGTTATGGCGTACCGACAAAAAAATTGCCTTGAGAAATAATATATGCGATGCTTAATAGTGAAGGTAAGTTTAGATTATTTTTCATTGAAATTGGTACCCAACTTCGCCGTTTTCAAAGGGAGCCGAGCCTTAAACTGAAGTAGGTATAATAATAACAAAAACCAGAAATTGGAATTTCAAATATTACGTTAATTTACAAATACGAACCCTTGCGAGCTTCACACGCCAACCCCCTTTACATACGCTCTCATATTTCATAATTTATTTTTAATACAGATGCCGGATTAATCATAAGATCAAAGACAAGATGATAAAATGATTAAGTTCATTATCCGATTGGAGTTGTATTAAAAGTTAAAAGAACTACATCATTTAAACCGAGCCTAAAAACAAAAGCTATAATCAGCTATTAATGAAATACCGTTGGATAGAGGTATTAAAGCCTCGAACTAGAAATTGTACCTGACTTGGTACAACCAACTCCACGAAAACTAGGTTCACAAATTACATTTGAATTCAGATAGTTACAATTCCATAACGGACTGCATCTCACTCTTCTTAAAATATTACCTACTTGCATACAATACTTGTATTCAAAAAAAATGATGACCATTTAGGGAAACTATGGGAAATATAAAGTAACATTTTTTTATAAGTTTTATATATTAAAAGTAATGTCAGCAAATATTCAAAACGCGAAAAATTTGTACTTTCAGGCTCCATAAAAACTTATTGCGAGAAAATTGTAGAATCAGAGGTCTACATTTTGTATTGGAGTTGTACTGCTAAAGCCAAACATAACAAGCAAAGGGTGGGGGCCCCTATGTTCCTTTCCTCCAGGGACACACTCCTACAGAGAGGGTACTGTAAAACACTACCGTACCAACACTGAACACTTTCAAACCATGTATGTATTTTAGAAATAGTAAAAAAAATATAGGCTTAAAGGTTTTTTAAATATGATTTGCATATTTCAATATTTACGCCACTAACTTCTTCAGATTGAAATACAATACATAGAAAGCGAGTAAACAGTTTTCACGTTATTGGTGAATTTCCGCAGGAAAATTGAGCTATTGCAGTGACTCTTACGGTGAGACCTAAGGACGGGAGTTGTCAATGAGCACCGATCGTGGTCCACAGAACACGTTTTGGGATGTCATTAAAAACTGCATATTATATATATATATATATATATATATATACATTTGTGTGTTCACACTTTTAAACGGCCGCATTTGGTCCAAATTTGGTACAAAAAACACACGTTGGTTTTCTATATCGCTCGGACGAATTTGTTATCCAACATACGGAAGCTTTTTTTTTTTGAAGTAAATAAGTTTTTCGGAAGTTTTTTGAAAGTAAATAACGATTTTTTTTACATTTTTCATAAAAGAGCGAAATTTTTTGGAAGTTTTTCTAAAAATATATTATATAAAGGATATTATTCTGCACATTATGTTTTTTACACGACCTTATAGCCTGTCTGGTTTCCCCAAAATCGATCAAAACATAAAATACCCGGTGTTAAAGAAAGTTCATATAGGCCGGGATGTAAACTCGCGAAGCGAAACAGACCATAGTCCGAGGCCGGAAGGTCCAAGGTGTAAACACTCAAAGAGAGTTTTTACCGGTACGAGCGGAACTGAACAACGCGTGAGCCGAGGCCAAGGGCTGAGATTCAAACTAATTCTAATAATGTATTTCGTATACGGAGGCAGCTATTCAGCGCCTTAGTGAGTAGACCAATTTCCCAAATAGTTGGTTGAAACCCTAAAACGGATCAACTTAATTTTGGAAATACGCTCAACTCACGTAGCGGTTCAGCTGCGTAATCGAATCGTTTTAATCATCAGTTGAAATTATATTTACGCACATTTAAAGTCGATTCGGTCGTGTGAAATATAATAGTAATTCTGCAATCCATAAAATGGAAGGTCGCGTCACAAGAGGAAAAAACCGTAACGGGTTTATCAGGTTGGCTTTTGACCTCGCTATTGTACTGTACTGTACTGTGGGCTACACATTCCTTGTACCATGTGGTGCACTCGGGTAATGCTTATCTGCACACTGATAACAATGGAACAGAGCTCGCGTTTACACAATCATTTACATTTATTGTAGCGTTTCGTACTTGGTGAAAACATCTCTTAAACCATTTCACAAAATCAACGCGGGTAGCACGTACGATACAGAACTTTCGACGCAGTTCTACTCGGGCGTTACAGGAGTTCCAGAAAGAATATAAAGTTGGAAACAAGTTATACAAGTTATTTTGAAAACAAACGATTTTATCTATACTAATTATATAAAGAGGCAAAATTTGTTTGTTTGTTTATAGGCTATGTAGAGGGTAATCTCTGGAACTAATGAACCGATTGAAAAAATTGTTTTACTAATAAAAAACTACACTATCCCCGAGTAACATAGGCTATAATTCATATTGATAAAAACATTTTTTATTTCAATATTAGTAAATTTAGTCGGAAAAGTTTGTTTAGGTTAGGCCTATACTGACACATGTATTATTTGCATTTATTACCATAGCATCCGATTGAATAAAAGAACAGATAAAACAGCTGTTTGCTCCAATATTTCCATTAACAGCTGTTTTCAAACTTTGAAGCAATTATTTGTATTTGTAAGTTTTAGGTTAGGTTTTTATTAAAGCGTAGACCTGAGCCTTGTTGGTTATTTTAACCTTTATTATAACTGCTGTTATAAAATAAACGAAATAATTTTATTTGAACATTTAACATTATTTATCGTCTTAGCTTTGGGGTTATTATTAAGCCTAGACCTTTATTATAAAGAAAACATATCATGATTATGTGTTTAGAAGGTTCCAACGGGGTTGGCGTGCGGAGCACGCAGAGGTTTCCCCTGGTAATAAATTGATTAATTTTTTTAACGGAACATACTTTATGAAAGCATGAACATTCATATTTACAAAAAAATTGCAGTTACGCCGAGAATACACAGATACGGGAAGTACATAGATGCATCGCTGTTGTTGGGTTTTAAACTTCGTTTCATAACATTTTGAAAAACGAGTTGTTATAAAACATGTTTATATAACATTGCTATAAAACATTGTTATATAACTTTGTGAATGCGGCTTTGCAGGACACGATCGACTATTAATTAATTCTTACCATACGTCAAGGAACGGAATGTTTTGATACCACATAGGATAAAGCGCTGAGCTGTTTGTTTAACTTCCCCTTGGCTTCACACTATCAGCTCCGGGAATAAATCACCAAACCGTTGGATTATGTTTTGAACGCGTCAATCAGCGACGGCGAGAGAGAGCTAAATTTATTCAGTTTAATTATAAAACGTTTGAGGGGGATTTTCCACTATTCCCAACCACCTTAGTGCAGTACGGTCGATTAGATTGTGTTAAAATATTTCCCTCGATTAAAATTAAAATATTTCATTTAGATAAAAACATCCTTTAGCGTTAACACATTCGGGACCAGGAAGATTAATCGAATTTTCAGTAGTAGAGTAGATCAAGTCAGACCAGCTTCAAGGGCCTCGATAAATAAAATTGCCGTTGCGAGCACCGTATCATAAATCAACAAAAATATATAAAATAAGCTAAGTAATGTACAATGGCTCACGAAATAATATATCATTTGCAGAACCTTTAAACAAACAGGACTCAACTGGCAAATATTATTAAAATGTTCGAATGTAAAAATAAACGGTACCAGATAACTGCCACATACTTTCTCCCAGTTGAAACTTTATACCTTCCCAAGAGTAGCATTAACGTAGGAGAGTATCTAATAAATATTATTATTATTATTATTAAAACTATTCGATCGATTTCGAACAAATTTGCACCAAATATGTCAATTATTCCTGTATAGGTGCACGAAAAAAAGATTTTGAAAAACAACCCCCTTTTTGGCCAAAAACCCCCAAAAATCAGTTACTATTATTACCTAAACGAAAACTTTTAGAAAGATGCGGTTTATTGCTTATGGTAGGGTACATTAAGGGCCACAAATAAGCCAATTTTGAACAAAATCGTTAGAACCATTTTTAAGAAATTTTGATTTTTCTAGTATTTTACCATTTTTGGGGAGTTAAAAATCAAAAATTTGAAAAAATGAAAAACACCTGGATATATTCTAGAACTACACCTACATACTAAATTTCATCAAAATCGGACCGCTGGTATGGTCTCCAGTTCTGTACACATTTTAAAAGACACACGGGCGTACCACAAAAGAAACACTTTTTTGGGTTCAGGGAGCACCAAAACAAATAACTGCACTAAAAATATTTTTGGGTTCAGGGAGCACCAACACAGATAATTCCACTAAACAATTTTTTGGGGTTCAAGGAGCGCCAAAACAGATAATTCCACTAAAAATTTAAATTCGAAAATTTGGGCGAAAACAATACTTTTTCCTTATACTACGTATAGGGGGGGGGGGGGGGGGAAAAACAAGCTAGGAAGGAAAAAATTGTCAAGATATATAGTGTTTTTGTGTCACCTATGATAATTTGTTTTTCACTTGCCAAACAGCAACTATGATTCAAATAGTGTATGGATAATATTTGAATTTAATGCCTTTGAATAAGACTAATTTCAATATTTTACAGATAGGCTTATTTGCCAACATTATGAACGAAATGAATGCGTAACACAGTCTTCGTAATTGCACATAACTTAAATTATATTTTTGTCAAAACCGTATTGTACTCAAGACATATTGCCAACAATCACAAACCAATTTTTTTTGAATTATCAAAATAAAGGAAATAATACACAAAACCTACCACCATTCAATTCATTTGTAACAGAATAGTAATGTTTCGAGTCCCTTGGATGTGTTCATTTACTACTTTAATACACAGTTAAATGCCTCATGTTAACCTTTACATTATTGACCCTGTCTCCCAACAATACCATAACATATCCATCCACAAAACAGCCCGTATCAATTACAATTGCTTTCTCAGAAATAATATTAGAAACACACAATTAACCAATTAAGTCGACAAGGCTGGGCCGTTGACTTCGACAAATTAAGAGACCGGAACGAGTGACTCATCAAAACACTTCACCGAATTATCAAACTCGCCCCTCGTGTTTTTACAAGCCATGTAGTTTTACTGGATCCAGGTTCTGACGAAATGGAGACATATTTATTTTAAATTACGCATTTTATTGGTTACTAGGGGCCCATCACCTGCTCGCTTCGCTCACCAACCCCTGCGGCGATCCGTGGTGAAGCAAATACAAACAGAATATTGCATACTGATATGTTCACAGAAATGAAGATTAATTAGGACAGAGGCACTTGGATCGGGGTAGATTGGAGAGTGTAGGGGTGTCCTAAACATAACGTAAGACAGAGATTGAAATAGACATGCGTCCGTCCGCAAAACCCCTGATTTTGTCCATATTTTGTTCATTTTAAAAATATTAACCCTAAATATTACCGGTATAAAAAGTAGTCTAGATTAGTCTCTAAAACGTCCTCTAAATGCAAATAAAAGATTGGTCAAAACTGGTTCAGCCATTCCTGAGATTAGCCCAAACAGACAAAATTTAAATAAACGGTATCAGTTAACTGACACAAACTTTCTCCCAACTTACTGTAGTCAAAATAATATTGTTTTTAATCATTTTATTTTTTACTACTTTTTAGAACAAAACAAAAAAATAACATTCTACCTACGTCAATCGTATAAAAAATTATTGTCCTAGGCGGGATTCGATCGCGCGACCTTTGAATTACTGGCCGTGCTCGCTACCGTGGTGCTACCCCGTGCGGCCGCCGCTGCGATGCTAGATTGACAACACAAACTTGTTTATTTTTAAACATTTCCCCATAATTATAAAACGCCGAAGTTTTGATAAAAGCGTGTGGTGTCATTCTGTTTGGCATCTTAAGCACTATAAATACTGAAAATTTGATCAAAATCGTTAGAGCCGTTTTTGAGAAATTTGCATTTTCGTCGTTTTTTATGGGTTTTTAGGAGTAAATTACCCTTAAAAAATTAAAAATTCCAAAAAATGAAAAAAACGCCTGGAGATATTAGGGTTTAGTACCTACATACCAAATTTCATGAAAATCGGACCAATAGTGTCCTCTCTGGTCGTGTATACATACAGACAGACTGACAGACAGACACCACTCTAAAAACACTTTTTTGGGTTCAGGGAGCACCAAAACAAAAAAATTCCACTAAAAATATTTTTGGGTTCAGGGAGCACCAACACAGATAATTGCACTAAACAATTTTTTGGGGTTCTGGGAGCACCAAAACAGATAATTCAACTGAAAATTCAAATTCGAACATTTTTACGAAAACAATACTTTCTCCATATACTACGTATAGGGTGGAGAAAGTAAAAAATGCATATTTATGTTTTTATAACGTGTGAATATAAACGAGCTTAGAAAAAGTATGTATTATCAATGAATACAGACAGAACTTATAAGAAGCGCAACGCTTATGGAGAATAGTCAGCCCGGTTGGTTGACGCCAAATCGTGCTTAGCTCGGCAGCCGTTAGGCAGCGCTGGCTGAAAATTTCCACCCGTCTTTGACTCATCAATCATCCGCACCAGGCGTGAGTGAGGCAGAGAATATCTGGCTCATTCTCTGCCTCACTCACACTTGCCGTACCGACGACAATAGTGCTCTCGCTAAGCTCGCCAGATTCAAATAAACCTAGGTTGAATCTTTAACACGGGCGTTGCCATGATAAATTCTGAATTCATTGGTATTATGAAAAATCTCAGACACTTTTATTTATAGGCCTATGTATTGATTTCAGGAGACCTTGTTGCTGAAAAAAAAACCGTAAAACGTGACTTACCCCTACCAGACGTTATTCTAATAGTCACGTGACGGTTTCAAAATGACAGCCACAAACAATCATATAATTACAGACAATATAATAGTTACTCAAGCGGGCCCTTAACTTCTCGACCACTCTGCAGAACTTTATGGATTAATTCTTCGACACCGACTTTGCCACCACGCTGTAGTTTAAAAGCTTGTTTTCATTCAGACAGTTTATTTATCAGTAGCCGAGCAGTACGGCTTAATTATAATCTCGTGACAAACTCTAATACCCTTATCGACCTCTTGTACCCACCAGGTGGCTTAATTAAGATTTAATCCTCAGCACGAGGTGCACCGTAGCCTTCGCCAGTTTATTCATTGACAGTTCTGCTTCGGAAAGTGACGTGAGCATAACCATTATATAATTTTACGAGTGTTATTAGCGAATTTGCATAGGAAAGATGAGCTATTGCAGTCGCTCTAATGGTCAGGAACGGTCAATGAGCACCGATCATGGTCCCCAGAACACGTTTTGGAGTGTCATTAATATTTATATACATATATATATATATATGAGTTCGAACTTTAACGGCCGCATTTTACGTCCGATTTGGTACACACGTTGGGTTTCTTTAAGTCGCTTGGACGAGTTCCTTAGACAAAACTCCAATAACAGGAAACACGTTTTTTGACTGGAAGTAAACATTTTTTCGTACTGGAATGTCACTTATTTGGGGTTTTATCTATAGGAGATATTATTCTGCAAATGTTGTTTGTTTTACACGACTTTATAGCCCGCCTGGTTCCCCCAAAATCGATCAAAACGTAAAATACTATAAAAGCACCCGGTTAGCATCATCAACGTGGGGTATTTTATCTGATACGAGGCCGCAAAGTCGGCGTGCAAACTCGCAAAGCGCAGTCCACATTCCGAAGCCGCAAACCGATTTTTCCGCTGCGAGCGGAATGAAGCAGCGCGTGAGCAGGGGCTGAAGACTGAGGTGCAAACAAATTCTACAAATATATTTCGTACCCCTAGGCAGTTATTCAACGCCTTCGTGAGTAGACCAAGTTCACCCGTTGTGCGAGTTTTCACAACCTGTTGTAGGAGTTTTCACAACTACTTCCTACACTCCTTACTACTAACTACCGCACTGCATGTGGTTTTTGTTAGATAAGGTAAACGCAAACATAAGGCTTAATGTATTATAAGTCAAACATGTGGTGTTATAACCTATATAGTTTCCTTGAATTGGCAATATCAAAATATGTTGATTATTGAAATATCACATATATTATTTCTCAAGGCCATTTTTTGTCGGTACGCCATAACTTCCTTAATACATCATCAAATTACACGAATGAGGCATCATTTTAAAGCTTTCCTTAACCGCTACACCGGAAAAATATACAAAATACAATTATACGAAAAAAATACAAAAAAATAAATAAAGAATCCGAAAGTAACAGTGATGTAAGATCAAGTCAGTTGTAGGGATATTTTCCTGGCGTTGGCAACACTGATAATATACAATTTAAACACATCTATTCTTTACTTCAACCCTCACCTATGCCCACGACGCACTAATTACGCACTATACGATACTAAATATACGGTGTGTACTTTAATTAAGTGGGATTTAAGTAAGTTAGAATGCGAATGCTTCGCACGGGTCAGCTAGTCACATATATTATTTCTCAAGGCCATTTTTTTGTCGGTACGCCATAACTTCCTTAATACATCATCAAATTACTTGAATGAGGCATCATTTTAAAGCTTTCCTTAACTGCTACACCGGAAAAATATACAAAATACAATTATACGAAAAAATACAAAAAAAAGAAATGAAGAATCCGAAAGTAACAGTGATGTAAGATCAAGTAAGTTGCAGGGATATTTTCCTGGCATTTGCAACACTGATGATAACAATAACCAGCTGGAGAGCTGCCGTAAAGCCACTACTTTGCTACTTTTATTTAATTAATTGTAAGCGTGGTTATGAACAGCATTGTGGATACACCTGTTACTTTAATTAAGTGGGATTTAAATAAGTTAAAATGCGAATGCTTCGCACGGGTCAGCTAGTTAATGATGAAATTACCACGCATGCCACAATTCAAATTATTGGGGGCTGGTGTTGCTATTTCGATATCTGTCTTACACACCCTACTTAGATCCAAGTGCCTCTGTCCTAATCAATCGCAGTTTCCGTTGAAATATTAGAGTATACAATAATCTATTTGCATTGGCACCGTCATGAGTCGCCACCGGGGTGAGCGAAGCGAGCAGGGGCGGAGCCACTAATAATTTATAAATACATAATTATAAATCACAGTGACAAATGGGCTTACAACGAACACAATCAATAAACTAGAAATTAAATCTCAATTTGTGCGCCAGCCGGAGTGCTGTCATTTTAATATTCCAAGCACACAGGAAGAATCGTCTACATCAACCAATAACCATGCTTACTTAACGTCGCCATTGTATGCAAATGTTTACATCTTTCCTACTACGCCAGTCATAAATACATTAACGGCCACCTTGATATTGAAAAACTGCATAAAACAGTGATGAAGTAAGCCAGTAGTAAAGCCACCTTGATATCGATTGTCGGGTTATGCTTCGTAAGATGTTTGACCTACTTCTTCGACCAATGAGTGCGCCAAAATGTTGCTATTGTGTGGAAAGTGGCTTTCTACAACGCGTCACAGATGAATTACCCGCAGACTCCGTGACATCTTTTGAGAAATATACAGCCTAAATACCACCGTGCAAATCAACTACTACAGCCCGATATATGTAACTACAGAAATTGTGTTTTTAGTTTAGTGTATTACATAACAGGTGTTACCAATTTAACAAAACAAAAAAAATAGGTATTGGTAGTAAAATAAAAAATTGCCGGGTGCTATTACAGACTAGCAAAATAAGTCCCATATTAGATTGGGTTTAGATTGACCAAAATGAAAGTTCGTATAGGTAGTTGCTACTTAAAATCTCTCAATGAAACTGGTTACAATTTTGTGGTCCCAAAAATAAATTTTCTTTGGAACTAATTACACCTAGGGGAGATCTTTTATCCGAAGGTTCTTTTTATCATACACATTGCAGAAAAAAGTCTACCAATTTCTCCCCTCCGGAAGGGGTTTGGGAGAAGTCGAAAGGATACAAGAAACGGTTTTTGTGCTTTAGCGGATAAACCGTGGGCTTTTAAAACCAACATTAAATAGGCAAGTCGTAGCTTAAGAAAATACCTCAATTAAGACGCCATATAATCTTTAAAGGCCTTTAGATTTCGTGTCATGGAAAAAATAAGAAAAACACAATAACAAATTCAAAGTGATGCCCAAGGTTTAGGGGTTTAAAAAGAAAATAATGGTTTATAAATAGAAAAATTATAGTAAAAAATCGTAAATGCAATTTTTATAAAATATTCAGAAATTGCAGTTTATGGCATCACACATATTTTGAGACCTTGAGCACTTCTTTCTTGACCTTGGGGGAATAGTTATCTAATCTAGGTTAGAAGGTAAAAAAAAACAGCGTTTTTCGAAGAAAAGACGCGTATAACGGGAGACTGGGAACGTTTCTAATAGACATCATGTGTAAAAGTTGTTTCTTACATCAATACCTTCAATTTAAGACCATAAAATTCCTTGTAAGTGCTGTAGAACTCACGTAATGTTAAAAATATCGCTATTTATCTCACCCGCACCATCGTATAGTGTCTAATATATCTACAGGGCTAATAGTTAATAGTTGTGTTTAAATTATAAATTTTAATTTTATGCTTTGATGTGTATATATGTGAATGCACAATTTTACATAGACACTAATATACCACACACACACACACGCGCGTGCGCACGCACGTTTATATATTTATATAATTATACATACACTCCGTAAAATATACAATATACGACTATTTAATAGATATGTGTACATGCAAATGAGTTTTGTGTATGTAATATAAATATAACTTAAAGTACGTGCGTGCGGGATTAGCCCAATCAACACCCGAGGCGAAGCAAATGCAGATTATTGTATACTCTGATATTTTCAAGGAAATTGCGATTGATTAGGACAGAGCCACTTGTACTTTACTTCGGTAAGGTGGTGGGGGTAGCGATGACCTAAATCCTGACGCATGAGCAATAGGACCTGAGAATTTTGCTTGAACGACAGGACTTGAAACTTCATCACACCCAAGCACACATCGTCATATCTTGGAAACTACCCAAACAATTTTGAACAAATATAACCTAAAACCCCCCCCCCCACATAAGTTACCTTAGTCTTTATTTTGAAAAAAAACGTCCCACATAAAAGTGTGTTCAAGTTATCTAAGCCTTCAAAAAGACTGCCAGCCTTAGACTGAACCAATGAGGATGAAGTGCCCCCATTGTATGCAAATTACCTTTCTACTCTTCTGCGACGATAAATTAATAACCTACGCAACCTTGATTTGGTTCATTGAAAACATAGCATTAAACTATTACTACATAAATATGTAATAAAGTAGCCACAGCATAACCTCCGCCTTTATGTATCCAAGAGTCCGCCATTGAATGCAAATTACCTCTCTACCCCTCTACAACGATTCATAAATTAAAATCTACAGCCACCTTGATTTCGTTCATTGAAAGAACGACATACACATGTAGCTCAGGCATAATCTCCATCTTTATTTGCCCAACGAGCAGGACAAGTGTCACCATTGTGTGCAAATTGCCTTTCTACATCTCTTCTGCAACGTCCGTCACAAATCGATAACCCACCGCCACCTTGATATCTTGTACAGAATGCGCAGGCGAGATGAAGTATTCAATGAATTATTACTACACAAAATATGCACTCAAGTAGCCTTAGCATACAGGAAGAACGAATAAGGAAGGTATCCGCCTACGTCTTCAACCAACGAGAGGGGAATGCATTGTATAGAACTGCAGATTCTGCATTCTGCTCTTCTCTTATGACGGTCCGAAGATCGATAACTAACAGCCCGCTTGATATCTTTTACTGACTGCACAGATGAGTTACTATCTGTGATGTTTATTGAACTAGTGAATCTTTGATAGGGAAAATAATTACGATTTTAAAATATCTTACACTAAGGATTTTAAATAAAATGTACTGGGGAAGACCCGTGGGTGTTTCGCACGCAAATTCCCTTCCGTCATACACTCAAACTATACGCAAAATACTAACAAATATGGCAAATCCAAAATAGGCATTAGATTTTCGTTTTTTATTTGTATACGTAGCTCATAAACGCTGCCGTTGACTTCAAGCATCATTTTTAACCAACGACGCAAACAGCCCCTCTGTTATAAGTTTAAAGTGTGTATCTGTTAGTCTGGGATTTGTCTGTGGCGTCGTAGCTCACAAACGAATAAACCGATTTTGATTTAGTTTTTTTGTTTGAAATGTGATTTGATCGAGTGTTCTTAACTATGAATAAAAAAAAATCTATTCAGCCATTCGGGGTTAAAAAAAATTTTCATATCAACAATAATATTTATTAGGTCGTATTATATATCATCATGTTACTCGTGACATTCAAACGAATAATTTTGTACATAGTTCTCAGTACTCTATGACTTATAACAATCACGCAAAAAATATACAAAAGTTTCGAATCCACGAAATAGCATCGTAGCATATTTGGTTGTCCAGTTACAATGTTTGTTTATCTAGTGCGTTGTGTTTTGTTTATTGTGAATTTTGGGATACTTTGTCGTCTATAATATTATTAAATTAACAAAAACTAATTTTGTATTTAAAATTTTCTATACATTTTATAATAAGCATAATGCATTTTTGCAAAATTGTTTGTTTACAATTAAAAAAAAATTGTTTTTTGAACGTAATAACTGTAAAATTTAGGCCTATAGTTTCATGTAAAGAACCTTTTTTGCAATATTTTGGATTTATCAACAAATTTGTTTTGTATGTTCCAAAGCCCTACTTTTGGATATTTGATTTACAAAACAAAATCCCGTTTAGTACTCAAAAACCAAATGGAGAACAATTTTCTAAAATATTTTGTCTCGATATCAATGTTTCTGTACTTTTCCGAACAAGAAAATGTATAACAATGTATACTTTACTTGAATGGGATACATTTTGTAGATACTATGCGCAAGTATTAAACAAACTACCCTACCAGTTGAGTGGTCTACCTACCGAACCAGGTATTCACTAAACGAATTTATCTACGTCTAAAAGCACATAGTTTACAGCATACAAAATCTACCTAATTAAAATGAATGAAAACTCAAACGCTAAAAACAACAAAAATGATTCCAGGTTAAGTTTAGAAACTTCCAAGGCTATACACGAACAAATTAGACGACATAGTTGTTTTTAAATAACAAACTTAACCTTCAATTGTTAATAACCACCATTATAGAAACTCCTGTTAGGTTAGTGGATTAACTGACTCAGCAGACTTCTCAAGTGCATTGAGCTTATGGAAGAGTCTCTTTACAAAAGAGTTGTACCCATGAGGTTGAGTTTTTTCTACAAAATTATAATTATTGGTGCATCAAGGCCTTGATTGTAAAACTGATTCTATAGTCCGAGCTGCGATGCAAGCAGATCAGAGAATAAGTAAAAATAACTTTTGTGTTTCATTTATATTAAAGCATTATACTTGGACTCCTAGTTAAGTAAATTAAAGTAACATTCGATACAATAACTAGCAGCCATTTTGAAACGTATTACTGGATTAAGCTGGTTATTTTACAAGAACTGGGTCTTGCAGTAATTAAAGGCCGAATCAAGTTTGAAATCAATTAGTTCTAGAGGCATAAATTATTCAGTAAAACTAAGGCGGCTAGACGGAAAGCTAGTTAGTTAGTATTGTAGGGCCTGTGATTATTGGAACTTGTTTACAGTAAATGAAGCGATAGCTCGTAAGTGATTAGTCCACACTTTTTAAACACCCTGAATGAAGGTAACGCCTTCAAAAGCCAATATTAGTCATGAACAGAAAAAAGATGTTCAAAGTGACAAAATAAAAATGATAGCTAATAATAGCTGAACCGCTGACGTGAGTTGTCAAATTTCCAAAATATGTTTCAGGTTTCAACCAACAAATTGGAAAATTGATCTACATCACGACGGCGCTGAATAGCTGCCTCTGGTTACGAAATATATTAGTAGAATTTGTTTGCACCTGAGTCTCCAGCTTCGACTCACGCGCTCCTTCGTTCGGATAAATTCGCTTTGCGACTTTGCACCTCGACCTTGCGGCCTCGGGTTATGAGCTTCGCTTCGCTTGCAGCTTCCAAACTCGGTCGTCGGCCTCGGATCAGAAGACCCACGGTAAAATCCACACGTGGATTTGAACCAGGTACTTTTATATGTCATTCTAAAGTATTGATCGATCTTGGGGGAAGTAAGGTAGTGTAAAAAAACAAAATGTGCAGAATAATATCCTACATTAATTTTTTTAGATAAAACTCCAACGTGTGTACCAAATTGGACGTAAAATGCGGCCGCTAGAGTGCGAACACATATATATATTTAATTTTTAATGACACCCCAAAACGTGTTCTGGGGACTATGATCGGTGTTCATTTACTTCTCCCGACCTTAGGTATTACCATAATGGTCACTGCAATAGCTCAGCTTTCCTACGGAAATTCGCTAATTACACCGCGAAAGTAAAGCAATCGAAAATGTACTTACTGGCTACAATATAGAGTGAAACGTACAAAATACAGTAGAGAGCGTCAATAATTAGGATTCCATAAAAAATAAGAATCAAAACCTTAAAAGTCGGTAGGCCTGGTGGCTATGTTCTTTTTAAACAAATACAGTATCAGTAGTTGATTATTCAAATGTGTGCTTGGTGAAAATTAAAAAAAAAATTGTATTCGACAGCCGAGATTTAATAAATAACGCCCAAAACTCCCTTATAATACTGCCTACGCAGTTACGCTGCATGAATCACGTGCACACTACTATGTAGTAAGTTGCGTGTAAGAATGTCTGCAGGGTCAAACCTATTTGGAAGACGCGTAGGCATTTACACTGAATGGCATAACACTTTTTATTTAAGGTCGGCAGTGGTCTAGATAACAGCGCTAAGTTGTTATAGAGCATATGTTCAAAAATTCTGACAAATTGAAGATTCCCCGACGTTATCTGCTCCCAATTAGTCCGATATCTGTAACTGTGACCGATTCCGTTACAAACGCATTTCTGTAAAATGAAGGCTGAAATCGGACGTATTTGTTCTAAGGGTGAAATGAACTACCCAACATCCGGACTTCATCATGATTACAACCGAGGACCTCATTCTATCGAATCAGGTACGATTTTACATAAATTACGCTTGCTAACCTAACAATGTTGTAACTTTTCGAATAAAAAACAAGATGAAAAGATGGAACACTTTTTCGAGACTTCTGCTAGAGTTTTTTTTTATATATATATACTAAATAATGTGACGTTTTTGTCACGCACATCACGTTGCTGTCACGTCACGTTAGAAAGCTCAAAAACTTTGTGAGTGCATTATCGTGTCTATAGACACAACATTTTATACTGCTTTATCTATCGTGTTCAGAGACCTGGAAAACGTCGAGAAAATTCATAAAAAGTGGGGATACATTTTTTTAGAATTTTCGGAAGACTTCAATACTTTGGCATTTTAATGCGAGCCGAAGTATAAATAAATGAGAACCTACCGGTGCCCAAAAATTTCAAAAAAAAATTTACGCTCTCTATTTCTACAATATTAAAGATAAACAAACTCCACAGACTTTCACTAAGTTTCACATCAGACGTTTTCTATTATAGGTGTATGCCAGAAATATTTAAAGTTCAATCTTGATTACGCACAAGGATTTAGATATGACCTAGGGAAAAGATAAACACTGGCCCAATAAGATAAGGTATAACGAGTCTTTGACAACCGGTGTGACAAAATCGGTTGATAATTAGGCGAATACCAGCTTTGCAATGCTACGTATGGCCTGCGAAAATTGTTCACCTCGAATGTTGGAATAGGCCTCTAAAACACACACGTGTTCAGAGAGGAAACGAGTTATCGCGAGAAGTGATAATTCGAGTTTTGTTTAGATAAAGTGTATGAATTATTCAATCTTCAAGATGACGAAGATCGATTAGTAAAACTAAAAAAATGTTTATCTGGCATAGATAAATTGTTTCTTAATAGGCCCTATACAAGATCGTTGGAAATGGGTCAATGCTTTTTGTATGGTTCACAAATTTCTCGACCAAACTTTCTGTATTTTCTGAGGGAAAGTTAATTTGGAAAATATCATTAAATTAAAATCTTCAGCAAACTGTTTTAAATCTGAAAGTGAGAATATTTTTTACATTTTTAAGAATGTATATTTCAAATTAAAACTTTCCTAATTCCAATCCAAATAACTTATTAAATTTGTAGGCTAACTGAACCCTATCTTTAAAAATGACTCATTTTTTCTTCTTCAACATTCAATGGCATAATTTCATAAATCTAACCAATAAGGAATACCAGTTTAGAAGTTTGACCGCAAAACGAACTAAACTAAAACTACAATACCATCAACAACACTACACTTTACAAGCATTATAATAATGGTAAAAGCAAAACATCTACAAATACTGTACATTTACCTCAATGACGAGTACCTGAGGGTTAAATTGAGCTAGTAGAGGTGGTGCAGCGAGTCTCCGTGGGGGAGCTACCTTAGCTTTGATGGGCGCCGGTGGAGGCGGCGAAGCCTGCGGTGACAGACGTTTACGGAATGCCGACAGCCAGCTCAAACGACTCATGAAACCGCCTTTCGATTCAGCAGAACTGGTCCTGGACAGCGGTTTTTTGTTGCCGTCTTCCGAATCCAATTTCAACGCTTTCAATTTTTTCGTTTCGACCCCGGCTTGTTTGCCCAACTTTTTCAGCTGGCTTTCCACCATCGTCAGCTGATTCAGGTGCGTGTCCAACATCGCGTTAGGGTTTTCCATCAATAGTGCGTCTTCTTCGGACTCGTCGCACGGGTCGAGCGGTTTCCGATTTATATCCAGAACGTCCAAAGTTTGCGGTATTATTTGGAATCGTGTTTTTTTCACTTTGGTCGAGTCCTCGTCGTTTTTCACCACAACTTCTTCGGATTTCTTTCCGTCCGCGTCGTCTTTACTCTTGTCCGGCGGAATGTACGAAGTAGGCCGTTTCATCCATTGGTCCCAAGTCATCGGAGTCATTTTAGCGATAATCTTCGAAGACGGAGAATGCATAGTAACTCTGGCTTTTTTATTTTCAACATTTTTCAACGCCTCTTCTATTTCTTCGTCGCTTGTTATGACAATCTGTACATCGCTGAAACTTTTTCGTATTACATCTTTTTTCTCAGCCTCTTTGACCGCAGACGACTCAGAATTACCACATCCTGAAGTTTCCTCTTCCGATATAAATAACACATTGTTTACAATTTTGTCTGAATCGTTTTCCGTAACTTTACCCTGACTTGTTTCAACACTTTCGGAAACTTCTTTAATTTCCGTAATAACTATATCTTGTGTTTCCACGTTTCCAGAAACTGCTCCGTTTTCAGTAATCGATGTATCCTGTCGTGTTTGGAAAGTTTCTGTAACGTCTCCAATGTCGGTAACTACCGCATACAGCTGTGTTTCCTCATTTCCAGAAACTGCTCCGTTTTCAGTAATCAATGTATCCTGTCGTGTTTCCAAAGTTTCTGTAACGTCTCCGATCTCAGTAATTACAGTATCCGGCTGTGTTTCCACATTTTTAGAATCTGCTAAAATTTCTTCTTTGATAAACAACTCGGAGACATGATTATGTTTGTCTTCCGAAACTAAATCTTTCTGTAATAACAACAAACTTTCTTCCGAGTTTGGAACGTTATCTAGGCCTAAATCATTTTCCGTTAAAACGTCGCCAACAACTTCGGAAACCACTAAAGGTTTCAAAGTCTCGGTTACAGACTCACCGTCTTCTTCTATAATCAACGGAAGCGTATTGCCCATACAGTCGAGCCCACTTTCACCGACTTGCAAAACTTCGGCCAGAACGTTAACGCACTGTTCATCACTCGCCATTTCAACAAATATTCCACAATCTAAACAAAAAAGAACAACACCACAATTACAAATTAAAACACACAAAACAACGCGGAACTAACCGCACGCATAAGAATGTCGTAGCGATGCGCGCGCACACTCCGTAAAGTAACACTGCTCGTCTCGAACTGAACGGCCGACTTGATCCAACGCCAAGCGACGTATTCACAGAAACACAAATAGAGGTGGCCTTGGTAGTAGTGAAGACTTAGCCGCATGATAGAGGGCGCCTGTATCCGCGTGTGATAACAAAACATCTGACTGACCAACAAAACGGCTGATGAGATTACATAACCTAACAAACTGGTCCCACCGCTCTCTCTTACTCTGTCAACGAGTTTTCTCTTAAGAAATACTGCCATTAACTATGTAATAACATTCCGTACTCGATAAAAGCTACAAGACATTGCAAAACGATTTAAAACTGTACCAATTTTCCCTTTCTCCCTTGTCGCGAAAAAATTTAAATAATCGAAGTAAACAAACAATTTTAATCATGATAACCTACGCCAATATTACTTTTTTTAGATATTTGTACGGCAGGTTAATATTGTTTTCTACAATATTATCACGTTACAAAGTATTTATACATGAAACTTTATAATTGTATGCAATATATTATTTTAAAGGTTATGTTTGCTACAATTGTTTAAAGAATATTTTAAGCATAAAGTTATTTTTCGTAACTTTGAGGATACTTTTGATTTTAATATTTTCATAAACAATTATTACGTACGAAGTTTCTATTATATTTTAACCAAACCACGCCGACAAAACATTTAAATAAAATATAATAAACGTAACCTTGAGAAACTTTAACATAAATGCTGTACGTGAATACTCGCACACTCTTGCGGAAAACTATGCAACTAATACAAATGCTAAGATTAACCGAAGGACTGTTATTTTTTACAAGGTTTCCGTAAGAGTTATTTTAATAAATGTTTGTTTAGGTAAATAGGCCCATTTCTCATATCAAGTGATTATATAGAGTAGATATTCAAAATTACATACCGCATCGCAATAAAATGATTTCCTAGCAATCTGTTGAGCAGTATAACCTATATTCAGGAAATAAAATACTGTACATTCTTCGCAAAGGCTGTTAACGAAAAACAAATCAGCTCTAAAAATATTCTTGGCACATTGTAAAATGTAGGAAAATGAAAATAAATGTAACGGAATCCTAGACAACTAATAAAGAGATTTTTATGAAACCGCAGTTATATATACACTCATCACATATTTCAGTGACCTACTTTAATGATTTGTAAATATTCATTTTATTTCCTACCAAACACAAGTTCTTTGAAGATACAGGGACGTACGTAATTAACAAATAACATTTAGGAGTGTTAATTTTTTTAGTAAAGAAAACTATAAAATTTGCTAAATAATCGCTACTACCCTTTGCAAAATAGATTAATACTTATATTATATTCTATTTGCTAAAAATTTAACTTCTTCAGTTTTAAGGTTAACTAATAGACTATACAGAGTGTTGATAAAGTCCCTTTGGCCCTCCTCATTATTTTTGTTACTGAAAATAAGTTAACAAAACTTTGTATATATCTTGTGTTGTGCATCACAGACAATTTTTTTTTGGCATATTTGACACTCTATGATTTTGTGGGGCTTAGAGGACAAAATATATTACAAAGTTTGTCAACTTATTTTCAATAACAAAAATAATAAAGGGGATAAAGGGACTTTATGAACACTCTGTATATAGTTAATCTTAAAACTGAAGAAGTTAAATCTCTTGACGAAACTCGTTAAAAACGAAAACGTTTTATCAAGGCAATCCCAAGGTCTTCGATCGCGGCAATAAAACTGGAACCCGGCTTCCTTCCTGTGACAAGAACATTAGAAGAGATCAAAAAGGTCACTGTCCCGGTCCAGTGCAAGGCAATATATTTGTATTTTATTGCCAACTCGACCTCGAATGACAGGTTCGTTATATTTATAGTTTTTTTTTTTTTCTAATAATGGCCTTTTTATAGGTACAGGGTTTGTCTTTAGTTTTGAGTATAGTTCACATTATTTCTTCTGTATGTACATCTATATGTACATAATAACCAATGTATTTAATGTTATCTATATATATAAAATCGAAATACCACTCACTCATCACGATTTCTCAAAAACTACCGAACGGATTGAAATGAAATTTGGCATGTAGCTTCCTCTAGAGCCATAGGCGCTCACTAAGAAAGGGTTTGAAAAAATTCGAAATTTTAGGGGGGTTTGGGGGGATCAAAGTTATTAAATCACGATTTCTTCAAAACTACCGAACGGATTAGAATGAAATTTGGTATGTAGCTTCCTCTAGGGCCATACTGTTCACTAAAAAAGGGTTTTAAAAAATTGGAAATTTTAGGAGGGTTTGGGGGGAAAAATAACTAAATCACGATTTCTCCAAAATTACAGAACAGATTGGAATAAAATTTGGTATGTAGCTTCCTCTAGGGCCATAGGTGCTCCCTAAGAAAGAGTATGGAAAATTTCGAAATTTTAGGAGGGGTTTGGGGGATCAAAGTTACTAAAATCATAATGTCAGATCTTGTATTATTATGACAATAGTGCTTTCATTATTTAAGATCTATATATATAAAAGCCAAATACCACTCACTGACTGAACACTTAAAGAATACAATTACGTTAAAAAGACTGAAAATACCAACCATCACGGGCAATACGGGTCAGCTAGTTTACTAATAATGACCTCTTTATACAGTTTTTGTCCTTAGTTTTGAGTATAGTTCACATAATTTCTTCTGTATGTAGATCTATATGTATATAATAACCAATGTATTTAATGTTATAAGTTATAAACGAATTGATGATAAACTTCAACTGTCTAATAAAACATCCCTCTCATTTCCTTCCATCGTCAATGAACAAGGTTATCTAGGTAAAATTGTACATTTTTGAATTACGTACAACGGTTCTCAGCCCCTTTTCAGTTTTCACCTATACCTTTCTTATTTACCATCTGTAACTACAACTCGTAAACAGCACTTAATTCAAGGCTTTATGAAATTTGAACTGCACAGCAGTCATATTTATTCTAATCGCGAAATAAAAGTCAGAAGCAATATTAGAAACTGCAAACATCGCAGACAAAGAGCATACAAGACGATTCGCAAAGGACATCTGTTTTTAAATTAAATTCCGAATCTAATCTGCAAATGACATTCCTTTGTCAGCGCAATATTATACAAACAAACAGCTGTCTTATTACTAAAATAAAGCGCTTCCTAAATTAGGTAACATTTTTTATAGTTTTAAAATACCAGATCACAAAATATAGATGGAGTATTTTTAGAGCAATTTATCACATTCACACTTAATTCAAATACATCGCCGTTTACTGTATTTCATTTAAGAGTATTATACCTTGCGTAAAACAGCAAAAATATGCACTTCGTACTACCGTGTTTCGGACGCCGTTTTTCAACCTAAAAAGTTGTGAAACATCTTAAATTGTTCTTAAAGGCTTTGTGCTTTTGTCTTATATCTCATAATTGAAAGAAATAGACGGCAACTCATTTTAATCAAGTTTGACTGAGTAAAAATCGATTATTTTTAACGCATTTTTTGGGAGTTTTAAGCAATAATTTCCATATTTTAAGCTAACACGTAAAAAATATAAAGCCTTCTTTATAACTTAAAGTAGTTTCCCAGATTATTAATTTATAAATAGAATCCGAAACACGGTATTACGAATGCATGTTTCAACGATTTTGCAGCTTGAATCAAGCCTTTTGCATTGAAATCATACTGTACACTCGGGAGTTTTCTTCAAGGTAAAGAAGAGCCTTAACAGCGAATTTCAAACTTTGAAACAATTATTTGTATTTCTGTTTCGTACGTTAGGTTTGGGTTTACGAATAACCCAATTTGGTTTTTTTAGCCTTTATACCGGTTATATGATAAACTTAAATATTTGTTTTAGAAATGTTTTACAATCTTAGTTAGGTTATGATTTATCCTACACATCTATGAACAATAAATAAATCCTACGTCCGTCAGTGAGTAACAATAAAAAACAGCTGATTTCACCCATCATCTGTAATACTTAAACAAAACCTAACGTATATCCTTTGTAGGTTATGTTTACAACTGCAATCAATAATACAATGTCATGAGAAATTGATTTTTTTAATAAATATGAGTTATAGAACTAATGTAGGCTAAAATCTATATATATAAAATTCAATGTATGTTTGTACGTTTGTCTGTATGTTTGTCCTTTATGCGTTACCAAACCGTCCATCCGATTGCTTTGAAATTTTGCATAGTAACACAGGTTAACCCTGGGAAGGTTTTAGGCCATTTACCAAAGTCCTAGGACATTAGGGCTACGCCCCAGTGGCCCTCAAAGTTTCAATGTTAATCTTATGGAAGGTCAATCTTAAGGAAGAAGAAGAAATATTTCTTTTGATTTTATCAGAAACAGCTGTTCGTATGAAAAGCTTAAAACAGCTGATTTTGATCAACAGCTGATTTTGATCAACAACTGATTTGGATCAAAAACTGAATATAATTTTAGGTTAGGTAAATCAAGCAATGAGCAGAATCCCATTATAATTTACATCGGCCCTCAGGGATACGAATTACAGTCTTTCAAAGTTTCAAATTAAGCAATAGCGAAACATTGCCGGGTCAGCTAGTACCTAATAAAATTTGTTTTGAGGAACTTATAAAATGAATATAAATACAACCTTGTATCATCAATATATTCATTTATACAAATTTGAAGAAGAGATATACATTATTTGTTTAACTTCGGAATAATTCGTACAACTTTGTATATTAAAAACATATTCCATTATTAATTTCTTCACTATAATACTAATAACATATAAATCATTTGATGTATCAATATCAAATGAAAAGCAATTAAAAGATAATTTGATATATAATAATGTATAAAAATACAAAATTTTAACAAATAGGCCTACAGTTTTATAATGTTTATAATTGTACTCATTTACCATTTATACTCCCTCAGCATAGTTAGGTAGGCCTAGATGAAGTTTGTTGTTTTCAAAAAGTATTTTTATAAATGATGTACATGTCTGGTGTGTATTTAATTAATTAATTAAATTACAAGTGAAAAGACATGGACCAAGACCGGGATTTGAACCTAGGACCTTTGCCTTTCCGTGGCAACTCTATACCAACTGAGCTATCCTGATCCTCCAGATATTGGTCGATGTTATCTCAATTGTACGGTTTTACTGCATTTATGAATTAATAGACTGAATGCTTCTCATGCGACATTGAAAACAATCTCAATTCTTTTTACAGCCTACAGTGGTGTTATTTATTATTATTTTT
>JAGFPH010000025.1:1504485-1541151 GCA_018207615.1 Philaenus spumarius
AACATGGACCAAGACCGGGATTTGAACCCAGGACCTTTGTCTTTCCGAGGCAACACTCTACCAACTGAGCTATCCTGATCCTCCAGATACAAGTGAGATAACATCGACCAATATCTGGAGGATCATGATAGCTCAGTCGGTAGAGTGTTGCCACGGAAAGGCAAAGGTCCTGGGTTCAAATCCCGGTCTTGGTCCTTGTTTTTTCACTTGTAATTTAATTAATTTAACCCTTGCTGAGGAAGCGTGTAGCAGGTAATTTATTACAAATTAAAAATAAATTATCTGACTGTGATTTTTCACGCGGGCTTACTACACTCGATTTCACGTTCACCGTGCAGTACAGGTCTTTCGGGAGAATAGACGCACTACTACCATTACAGCGAATATCACGTTTATTGTCATGCGGGTTGCTTCAACTGACCGAGCATGGGAGTTGATGTTTTTTAGTTGGCTATTATAGCTGAGACTGTCGTATGGATAACATGGCTTATGGGCACTCTGTACAGCACGGTGAACGTGGAATCCAGTGAAGTAATGTAACGGTTTTTTTGGAAAATTTTTTAGGGTTTTCTCCAAATAAAATAACTGATTATAAACAGTCATAATTTTTATTTATAAAATAGAGATATTTTATTTTAAATAAATAAATCGAGTGTAGTCTCTAACATACTTCATGACAAGATATGCACAGCTACACTTATACACAATCACACAATTATATCAAAATAAGTAAAATTAAACTTTTCTATATTAAACACTAGTCATACACTCCATTACAAATATATGTATACACATTCACACAATTATACAGTATCAAAATAAACAATTAATAAAATTCATCTTTTCTGTATTATCCCATCTGAATTGTCATTTCTAACACAACTTACAATTATGATGCACGTTCATCGGACTATGTATCAATAAAATGTGTTCTTGTCGCTAATTAGCTTAGAATTAATCTTAAGGAATATAACAAATTTAAAAAGTCTTTTTATAAAATAATAATAATTCGATCACGCAGCTGAACCGCTGACGAGAGTTGAGCGAATTTCCAAAATTAAATTGAAAGTTATAGATTTTCAACCAATTATTTGGGAAATTGGTCAACCTCACGAAGGCGATCGGATTATGGTCTACGCTTTGCGAGTTTGCATCCCGGCCGTCGGCCTCGTATAGGAAGAGCTGCCCCCACGGTGGAACCTGGTAATTTTATGTTTTATGAGGTATGAGGTACATAAAAAAAACAAAATGTGCAAAATAACCTCCTTTATTTATTGTTGTAGATAAATGCTCCAAAAAATTTCTTTCTAGAACGAAAAAAAATCGTTACTTCAGGTCATCAAAAAAAACGCGGCTTTCCGAACACGTCCGAGCGACGAAAACCGACACGTGTACCCAAATTTTACCAAATCGGACTTAAAACATACATATATATATATATATAATTAAATAAATATGTACGTGTTCTGGGGACTATGATCGGTTTTCATTAGCCACTTCCGTTACACCATAGGAGTCGCTGCAATAGCTCATCTTTCCTAATTCATTAATTAGAAATTAATGCAGTACGCAGCGCTGCTAACCCCCTATCGCTTCCATTTGGCGGCTTAACTTTGAAGTTATTTAATAATTGTTAACAGAACTTTTGTTATGCCGAACTAGAATATGTCATGATTTCATATTATTCATCAACAAGTGAGTCACGTATAACATACTCTGTTGATAAGGTGTATCGCGCATATACAAACAACATAGGCTGTTGTTAATAGTTCTGGTATGTCATCAGCTTGTAAGCTTACTAATAACTCATATTTTAGTTTGGGAATGTAACACAGGATAATCTATTACAGTCGTGGTCATAGACATTGCATCACCTATGATTGTTATCCTTTTGATCCTAAATGTGTAAACAAATCCTAAATAAATGTATTGCAAAGCCTAAGAATAAAGATGAGCTGAAACAGGCAATCGAAAAAGTGTGGAATGAGGAGATAAGTGATGAAATCATAAAAAATTTGATCGACTCAATGCCAAACAGGATCGCCTCAGTTATCACGGCTAATGGCGGTTCGACAAAATACTAGTTTATATTAATATTTCAATAAATATATTTTTAATGTTTTAATACAATTTCGCCAAATAAATTCATATGAGTATGTAAAAAACAGTTTTTTCTTAAATTTCTCGTTAACACTAAAAATTTTATTTGTCATTTTATGAACATTATTTATTTTTTATTTCGGTTTTAACCATTTTCACGGCTCATAACAGACTCTTTTCCTTTGCAAAACATTTAAAAATATTCAAAAGGTCAGACGGATTATTTTTAAGTGATGCAATTTCTATGACCACGACTGTAGATCAGATGTAGTCTAACAGTTAGGGAACTTTTTATACTTTGTTCTGAATTTGCTTGACACAATTTGTCCCCACATTTATCGCAGTAAAGCCCAGTAATATAAGTGACTTTTTATTGTAGTCATTCACTTCTTGATGAAAAATGTTTTATTGAACTGGGACCTGCAAATATTTTATTTCCTAGGACCAAAAAGTATTGTACGTAAACAATGCATTGCGGTACTTTAAAATTACAACTCAAAAGGTTCGGCTGATTTCCAACTGATAGCAGCACTGTCGCGCAACGGTTATAATCGCGTTTAAAATCTTTAGAAAAATTAATAATGTAATTTAATAAATTAAGTGTTCGTGTGATTCTAGTGCAGTATGATAAAAAGTTATTCATAACTTGTACAAGCGCTTTTTGGTGTTTTATCGTTTTTTATCGATCTCGCCCCCTAAACATCCACTTTAGGTACAAGTCATGAAATATACTATTTAATAATTACCGTTATAGCTGTTTGAGTTGTTTTGATGTGCTCGTATATTTACTAACTTTCACTATCTGGGGACAATCAATGAAAGTGAAAATAAAACATAGAAACAGTATGATTGAAACAAGATAGTACTTTAAACGATAATATCACGCCAATACGGAAAACCCAGCAACTACTTTCCTCCTGACCAAACAAAGGCTCGTACAGAAAATAGTTACAAATAACAAAAAGTGAATTCAACTAATTATCTAAAATTTTCTAGCAGATACTGTTCATTTGGTCTAAAAATTAATTTTTCGAACTTTGAATTAGTTGTAACTACTTTTCTTACATACAAACTTTGTTCAATTTTTCATTTCAATTATAACTTACTATACATTTTTTACGAAACAAAACATTACTTATTTATATTTCCCAAAGTTTTTTCTAAAATGTAATTCCACTTTTTCAATATAAATCTAGTTTCAGGTAACTGTAGAAGGCATGTTAAACCTTAGCCTAAATATATCGAGGGATACAGGATAAGAAATTACATGTACGTTTTCTAAATAATTGTATGATTTTAAATTACTTTTAGTACCAAAAATGATACTTTTTAATATTTTCTAATTGATGTTTCTTAAAGAGTAAGATACCCACGCCCCTTTTTTTACTCAAAGCAAAACATTTAGAAAGCAGTTCAATTATTTAAGAAAAAAACTTACTTTTATTATGATACATTAACTAACACATTTGTGTGCGGGAAATAGTAAACTTTTAATTTTTGAAATTTATTAATAGTAACTTATTTATGAAAAAACTATAAGGTACATACATGTTTTACACGTTTTTTAAGGTAGTTTTATACTTCTAAGACCTGTGGAAAAGTCAGAACTGTAAATTAAATAGCATTTAGTTCCCTCGAAAAGAAAATACAATGTACTGAAAAATGAATAACTGGATTTGCTGTAACCGCGAGCGCTTTTTGAAGGAAAACTTAATGTTTATAGATAGCACTTACTTGATATAACAGAAAATAAAATGAGCAATCCAATGTCGCATATTAAATTCATTACAGACCAATATTTTATATAATAATAATGGAAGAAATAAAATAATGTTTAAATTCTATTTTCATCTTATAGTTTTATTTCATTGCAACGAATATTATTTCAACAAACATAGTGGAAAACCACGTTGTTACAGGAACATCAAATAATTTTAATTTTCAAGTATTGTATGTATCTTACATTGATAGAAATGTTTATTTATGTATAATTTTATTTTAAAAAATTCTTATTTATTTTAAGCTTACACGACAACAATAACTATTTTTATTGTTGTCAACAATATTTATTTAGCGTTCTCTATTATAACGTACTAGAAAGATTACTTTAATAAATTTATTGAATTGTTGTTTCATGCAGCCTGCATTCAACTACCCCTTTTTCAGTTACGATATTACTGAACAGGTAGCTGGCTGAATGGCTTAAGGGTCTGCTCCAGTAAAGCGAAAGCAACCGGAAACGCAAGCGCTTCTCTCTATAACCGTATCTAAACAGTGCAATTTCTTGCAGCTGAGCGCTTTGACATTGCCTCATTTCAAACCATTTTATAAACCCATCTTTTTGTAATTGACTGCTGAAAAAAAAACAACTGAATATTCTTTATAAAATTTCGGATCCGGCTTGCAAATTACTTTTCATTGATAAAAGATGGCCGCCACTACAGCAGACCCGTAACACTTAACACTATTTATTCTATTTATTCACGCACCTCACAATCGTTCATAATTAATGGTTAGGATAATTAATAATAAACAATTTCACAACACACTCATCTACTGGTGGGTGGGTCGATCAGCCGGAACGGAACAGATATTTGGTTAAATATATAAACAATTGTAATGATCTGTTGTCCGAGTTTTATTTAATTACAAAAATTTTAAGGTATGCGTTTTATTTACATACCGTAGTTTTTTATGTGTAAGAAAGAGTCAATCCTAACAGATAAGAATTAAGTTGTGCGTTTGTAATAACTTGTCCTTATGCAGACGGGAGTGGCAGCGTCGTCATTGATTACGGTTCGAATTCTTTGACTGTTTTAGTACTGCCCCCTTAAATATTACCGAATCCCTACATACATTATATTTTGCATACACAATAGCGGAAAGACGGAGGCCATATAAGCTAAGGCTACACAAAGCCAGTCCGTTCCGCCTTGGAAAAATTACGAGAGCCGTACATGGTTTTAAATAGAAGTGGCCTTACGTATCCGCTCCCTCCCGTTCAGAATAAAATCGGAAGGATCCCCGAGGGAGCATTGATCCGCACAAGTCCGAGAACACACCTACTACGTAATTTGGTCTTGCTGTACCGCCAGTAGTAATAATATGAGTTGGCGTTTAGTTCGTTTTCTGTGTTGTTTCTAGTTTGGTGTATTTTATAATGAATACGAAGCATTCATCATGTTCAAGAGTACAAAGAACTGTACGATCAAAAACAATAAGTACACGAATAAAGTCTGAGGATGAACATTTGGGACGAAACGTTTATTCTTCTTCTTGCATACAAAACAATAAAAACTTTTTATCAGAACTAATGCTAACACTGTTCTTCCATGGTTGCACTGAACGCTGGTTTGGCGGCTATTTCATCGAGTGGTGGGAGCTTTAACGATTCCGGGCGGATCTGAGCGAACCGGCTTCGTGTGGGCCACAGCGTATCTGTGTTTGTCGGCGTGTCGTATTGTTCTAAGCTGTTTATCGAACGAAGAGGCTTTGTGTAAAGGAAAATAAACGAACCGAAAATCGATAAAACACAATCCACCGTGTATTTCTAAAAGTTTTTACGTATCTGTTTTACGTTTACTACGATAAAATTATATGCGATGCCACGACATAACCAACACACATTAAACTAGACCAATAAAGACTGCGTGCCAGGGTAGTTAATGTTTACGATGCGAAGCACCATATATAAACCGCCCTCCTCCTATACCCAATTGTAAAGTTTATTGTTATTTACGCCGAAACTTGCTGTAAACAATATACTAGGTACTGTATACATTAGATAACGGGATTAAATAACTTAACTGTATTAATATGTGATTCAATTTTAAAGTTTGTCTCCTTCGATATACCCCCCATTTGCACTAATACATCGCTGCATACGTGTTTACCATGGGCGCCCATATGATATTTTCTAGGAGGGGGGCTAGACCGGGGTTTGGGGCTTCGCACGCCCGTATTGGGAGTATCTTCAATACACATTGCCTTGCATGCTTCGCACGCCACCCCCGTATTGGGAGTACACAGAGCATTGCGTGCTTCACACGCCAATGTTAAGCCTATGTGCTATGGACGCACATATGCGTCCGCTTTAAAATATTAGTGATTATTGATTATTACCTAGAAAGGTTCAAAAATAAAAAAATAAACTAATTTCTATTCATTTAGACTACAAATATAAAAAATAAAAGGTCAGCTCCTAGCAAAGGAAATACGAAATTTGCTTAGCAGTGAACGTGTTAAGGAGTACCTTCATCTCCTTCGGCAAAAGAGTCCAGGGATATTTTTGACCTATCCAAGAAAACTTTTAAAATTTGCGAAGCCAATTTGTCACATTGCGACTGTGCTTAAAATGAGACTTTGCAAACAATTTTATGATACAAAATAATTTAACATTACTCTTATGGGATACAAATCCAAGATGGCCGCCACTACAAGCAGACCCTTAAGTTTGGAAATTCGCTCAACTCGCTTCAGCTGCGTCATCGAACTACTTTAACATGAGTTAATAAGCGCTTAAATTTTCTGTAGTAGACCTATGTAGGTGTATTACTGCAACATGTAGAAATATGATTTGAATACAAAAATATTAATCTACTTTATATTTTAATAAAAAATCTCGTAAATAAATTTGGCACCTAGGATGATCGATTTCGTTATTTCTAAATTTGACAAAATGAAACTTGAACTGTAAATACGAGTGTTCAACAACTATACATTGGCGTTAAGTAAGTATTCAAACAATGCCGTTTCCGCAGTAAGAAACAACTGGTAGCAGAATCATTGGATTAATTACAAAAGGAAGGAATTGCACCGAAGGTTATAGTACACCAGTGGGCTACAAGGCCGTGGTATGAGGCAATATATGTTATGCTGGTTACGTCATCGACACCACACCATTGTAGGCTACTTAATTGTTATTGTTTACGCCTAGTCAACGCCCAACCCTTCCCTTCCTAAACAAATAGATTAAAGAGAACTGCTACAACTGGTCCGACATGATGAACATCCATTATTGACTTCCTTACTCGACGTCCGAGTATACAGAGAAGACAATTTGAAACAGCTGTAATGTACTTACGCTGTAAATTTGGCACGAGGGACCAAAAGCAAACAGATTACTTTATAGTTTGATATTTTCACGGAAATGGACTATCAGATACACTTGGAACAGGGTAGTGGTAATTTGGATCCTCACACATGCGCAGTAGGGCCAGAATTTTTACTAAGTGACAGGAGTGTTTGTATTACAGGGTGTCCCATAAGTAAAGAGCCAAATTTCGGGAAATGGTTCTATGGGTTAAAAATCCTATTAGTTTATTACTTTAAATGAACAATTCTTGTATCTATCTTTGTACCTATCTTTGTATCTGTCGAGGATGTCGAAAACGGCTCTAACGAATTCAAAGAAATTTTATCTTTAGGTGTAGTTTTGATTTTTAAGTACACCCATATAGTTGTATTTCATGTAAAAACGCAATTTTTTGAGAAAATCTAATTTAAAAGTTGAAAAATTTTCACATAGGGTCTTATGGGTTGCCATGTTGGTTACAAAATAACAACGAAATAGTAAATAAAGCGATCAAAACAGCTGTTTATAAACAAGCCAATTTATACTGTTTATCAGCTGTTCATTGGATAGTTTTTAATTACTGTTAAAAAACAAGCTAATTAATTTGTACTGTTTTAGCACGTTGGAATTAGAATAAATTGGGCCTGATTTTATAATTTATTTTGTCAAAAAAAAGGTAAACTTGGCAAAGATGGATATATTCGAATAGTCAAGTTTGTAATATAGGCCTGGCTCATTTCTAAAACATAGTATTGAGGTTATGTTAATCCTGCAATAATTTTTACTATATTTAGGCCTGGTTTCAAAACTTTAGTTGACAGAAGATAGTAGAACTAGGACTAAAATCGTAATGAAAGCCTCTCACGTTTCTAAAGCATGTATTTGAGGTTATAATTAATCTTGTAATTACTGTTAATATATTTAAACCTGGTTTCATAATTTTACAAACCTATGTACAAACGAGCCAAATATTAACTAGCTTCTTTAGTGAATTTTTCAACTGCAAGCGAAGCGAAGCAGCCATCTGAGGCAGAAGGCCGAGGCGAGGTTAGGACGCGAAGCGTCCAGGAGGCAGAGCCCCTAGTAAAAATAAAATCAAGAATAATTTTTTTTCAAAAAAGCTTCGTTTTCCAGTTATTCGCCATTTTATGTAATAATTTATATTATTACAGCCCGCAGATTGGCCATTTACTTATGGGACACTAACTTTATAATACAAATATGTAACCCTTCTTATTTAATCACGCATGTCTTTTAAACGGTAGATTTTTTTTAGTTTACCTTTTTTTCAGTTTCACATAAAGGTGCTTCGAGTAATATTTAACAGTGTGCAAAGCTAAACTGAAGAGAAATTGACAAATACATTCCTTTGCACAACGTAATTTTAAAAACAAATATTGACTGAAAGTCTATTAGACTTTTAAATAGTGCTTAATCTTTAAGAAAATTTATTTAAATCAAGTCGATCTCCCATGGGTTCAATAATTACCGAGTTTTTATGAAGAACGCCACGTTCATTTTTCAGTTGATGAGTTGTTCTTGTGCACAGAATAAATCAGTCCGTAATTTGACTGCTTGCCTCCATTTTGCAATACACTTCATTAAAACATTACAGGCTTGAACGAGGCTTCTAAAAATACGAGACGTATGTCTTGTTTCAAGGTAACATTTGTTGAACTCTGGGGCTATAAATAAAACTGCGTATACTTTTTGAGCGAATTACAAGAAATTGCACCACGTTTTGTAGCTGCCGGAAATAGATTTACGTTCGCTAGCCGCACCTATATTTTAACTGTCTTGTCTGTTGGTGGAATATACTGCTTGCGTAGTTAATTTAAGAGGTAAATTTGGGCAACTGCAGTACAGTAAATTTATAAAACTCTCATAAAAGAAATTTTTAATTTTTAATTACGCCTAAAAATAATGTATTAATTTGAAAGAATACGATAATAAGTTTTGCTATGTATAATTCATTCATAGCAAGAAGAATGGTTAGTCATTCTTGAGTATGGTCGCGATTATGTTTTTTTTAATGTGTAAAATATCGTACCAGGGAGTAGTTTAAAAAAAATGGTTAAAAGAGTTAGACCTGAATTGAAATTGGACCATTGTGTCTGTTGAATAAAAAATAAGCAAAAGCTTTTAGAATTTAGTCTTAGCTTTAGCTTTCACTATTAAGTCAAAGCTTTTAGTCTTAGCACTTTGTAAAAGAGAGGCTAGTTAGTTATCAGCTGAAAATTTTTAGCCAAAAATTTAAATTTGTCATATGTTTTTAAGTTATAGCTTTTGCTTATTTTTTATTCAACAGACACATTGAGTCTCAAATCCTAAGAAGACGTTCAAATTAAATCATTTTGGAACGAAGTTCCTTAACGCGGGTTGCGGTAGGCGTTAAAAAATAGAAAATGTAATGCGTAACGAAAAAGTGGCATTAATTGGTTGCTAAGACAAATATAAAATACGAGTAACGAAAAAGCGATATCAAATTGGTTGCTAAGATAATGAATGTAAATACATTCAAGAAACATATGTTTTGGTTCACCAATTTAAGTTAAGAGACGATCGGTTCCGTCCGGCGTAGTTCAGATATTATCGTCAAGCGCTGAAATACATTCAATAAACATAACATGTTGGTTCATCAGTCTAGGCATAACCTAAGATTATTGTGTGTAAATTTATTTTACCTGCAACATACATAGGCCTATAATAATTTTAGGTTAGGCCAAGAAAGTCATTTTAAGTCTAGGCCTAACCTAAAATTATTGTATGTATGTTGCCTTTATGACAGGCAAAATAAATTAAACATACACACAATAATTTCAAGTTACGCCTAGACTGATGAACCAACTTTTGATGTTAATTGAATGTATTTACAATGAATGGACATTTAACTGCGTTTACCATCTTAGCTTTGATGTTATAATTAATTCTATCCCTTTATTATAATAACATTAAACGTATGGAAACAATAAATATTTGTATAAAAAACAAACTAGGGTAATAATAAACGTCAATTGAAAGATTAAAATTATGTAAGTATGTTGCCGTTAAGGCTTGTAAAAGTATTGAAGAAAAGGCCTGATGAACTTCGTTCCTGACGGGGGTCCCACGACCGCACACATTTACTTTTTTTTAGTAGATACATCTCAGTTGTACTTATTATTAAGTTAGCTAGGCCGTATGTTGATGCAAACGGTAAATCTCTAGCTCTTTTTAACAATATGTATAATTTACATCAACATATAGCTATCTTAAATACAACTTTGATTTTACATACTTAGAAAAAAATAATGTACTAACTTATACGTCCTCTTGGATTGCGAGTATGAGAAAAGTTGAAATGAACAAAATATATCGAAATATAAGCCATTAAAGTCTATTAAAATGTGTTCTTCACAGTGGCTTTCCCATCAATGCAGCTAAACATCCATACACAGAATTTGAAAATTGCACTTAAAATAATAACCGGAATGTTATATTACAACAAACGATTAGGTAATAGAAAAAAAACTCTGGTGTAACTTAATTTAAAGAAATTTTCAAATATTTAATTTTGTTCAGAATCTTACCATCTTAATTTCGTCAAATACTTTTGAAACGGCCGAAATCAAGATAACAGATCCATACTTTTCGACAATTATTTTTAAAACTACTGAAGACCTCTGCGTATTCCGCCCTAGCCCTGTGGAACATTCTACACACATATTATGTTATGTTTTTTAATAATAAAAAGGTGTAGGATTAATCATAACCTCAGAGCTATTATTTGGTAAATAATATTAAATCAAATTATTTTGTATATTTTATAACAGCAGTTATAATAAAGGTTAGAAAACCAGTAAGGCTCAGGTCTACACTTTAATAAAAAAACCTATCCTAAAAGTTAGAAGTACAAATAATTGGTTAAAGTTTGAAATCAGCTGTTAATGGAAATATTAGAGCAAACCGCTGATTATTGTATCAATAAACATATATATTTATTATTTAGTAAGGCGCTCCTATTTGCCGTAAAATATTTTGCGTAGTTTGAGTTGTTTTTACGTCTAACAATGGCATTGTATTTCAAAAAAATATAAAAACACGTGTGTACTCAAAGAAAGTTTGTACCTTTAAAGCCTTGTTTATCTATATATATTCAATTCCGTAAGCTCAAATTTTACAGTGAAATTGTGAGTGAATGGGAGGTGGTGAAAGCTGGTAGAGGTTTCATTTTAACGGTCTGTGGACATGAAATATTCATTTTCCCTAATTGTGTCCCGAAAATTTGTTACGAAATAAAATAATTCCCTTTTAAATAGCATGGGAATATATGGGTGTAAATCAGGTGATTTTAGTGTTAAAAACAGGTGTTTTTGGAAAATTCAGCTATCATAACAAGCCCTGAATGTGCAGTTTTATGATGTGTTTTGTTATTGTAGCTGTGTTTTTGTTACAAAGTGAGAATTAAAATCAAAGCTTTTATATGATTTAAACACATTATAAGATTATTTCTACTGTACTTGCTATTTTTTACTGTAATGAATAACTTACTAGAACATATAGCCTACAGGCCACTAGTAAATTGTCTTTTCAGCAATATATACACTTATTTTTTGTTTCTGCACATCTATGGCACAGTACCATTCGAATTATATATACTTCATTCCTCTCCTTCTATAATACTAAAAAATGAAAAAATGTACTACAATTTTCGATGTTCACGTATTTAATATATAATGACAGATAGTTAAAACGTTGGTAATTTTCACAATTTGAATAACAAATCACTTTCACTCGTCACGAAACTAAAACCGAAGTTAATTATTCGGCCAGGTTCGTTGACATTGTAAGTAGGCTGTAACGTCCAATGATTCAGTTAGCACAGCCTCCGCGTCTGTCTGTCTCTCGGTCTCAAGGATTTACCTTACATAGGCCGTCGCACCTGTACTAGTCCTAACACACTTTAGTAAGGCTCTTCTGCACCCAGTCCTGCTACCTGTAGCATAATACGAATAGCGATTTTACTTTAAATATTTACAGTACATAAAAGTAAAATGCCAATGTTTTTTAACAACGATATCTTACTAATGTTGGACTGAATTTAGAAGAAAAATACCCCAAAATAGAATACAAATTATTAAACTCAAATATATATATCGACAACAATGTAAATGTCCGTTTGTTCAAAATCTCAAATCTCTGAAAGTCCTTCACCGATTGCTTTGAAATTTTGAGAGTTACATTCGAATAGGAGCATGTTTTTATATACTTTTTGAGAAACAACGTTACTGATTTAGACGTAAAAACAACACAAACTATACTAAATATTTTACGGCAATGGGACCGCCATACTAGATAAATATGTTTATTTTGTATATACAGTAATCAGCTGTTTGCTATAATATTTCCATTGACAGCTGATTTCAAAAATTGAAACAAATATTTGAATTTCTAACATTTAGGTTAGATTTTTGTTAAAGTTCAGCCTTGCTGGTTCTTTTAAACTTTATAACTGCTGTGTTATAAAATATACGAAATAATTTGATTTGAACGTTTAACATCTTAGCTTTGGGGTTGTTATTAATCCTACACCTTTATTATAAAGAAAACATAACATAATTATGTTTATAGAAGGTTCCAACGGGGTTATAGAAGGTTCAAAAACTACTTTGATAGTTTGTGTTACAGTAAAGAAAAACTCCTCAGTTTTTGCATCATTGGGTGAGGGTCAATGATATAAAACTATTTTTCCAGATTTGTACAAGTTCCCTAACCTCCTCTGACCAAAGAAACCATGGAGGAATAATATACATGTAATAAGTGCGACATACAATAATATGTCATGAAAATAGTACAATCAAAATCTAACCATTGGCGTCGACTAAAGTCTTAACTGGTATAACTGGCGTTAATAGTAAAGACGCCGTTAGATACGAAATTATAATGAAAAAGTCAACCACAGTCCACTGCCAAAATTAATTACACTCTATCTTTTTCTTATCATACGATAGGTCCGCGTTCGGTTCGGTTGATTTTCGTTCGATCATCAACACACACATTTGTATCATTAATCTTTTATAAGATGGTATGGGTTAATAAAAACCTATAAATAAAATAATCCAATTTCACCGAGTTCTAAGAATAAGCATAACAAGGGATGAAGCCGTACAAATAAATACCTTACTGAAACTAATCCTGTTATGAATAGCGTCTATAATCAAATAAGGCGGCTTACAGTACGTTGAACTGTTGTGAGTGAGAAGAGTTTCTATTTGTAAATAAATAATTAGAAAACTACAGGGTGCTTCCGAACTATACGACAATGTCTCGGTAGCTCATTCAAAATAGCTAAAAATAATGGGGGGGGGGGGGGTTTAAGCATCACATTGTCTTGGAACAACATGATTGCGCGTGAGTAAAATACTAAAAAAATATTGAAACGTGGTAGAAATATTAATTTTACCTTTATCTCAAAAGTCTCAGAAAATTTTGAATTTAGATACAAATGTGAGTTAAGACGCTGTACGATGTGTCAGTCGATTTATCGAAGTGATTTTTAAAGCACAGATCTTAACAACAGTGATGCTAAGTGGAGGGAAATTTCCCGAGGCGGAGGGAGAAACTGTGCTATGAATTGGAATCAGATTTTACTAGCAAATTGAGGGAAATTTTGCAGGTAAAGAAAAAGGAGCCTATTTAAAACACGTTTAAATTTAACAGTATGTTAAATTATATTATGTTATAAATTATGTTTTACAGTAATTTCTGTGCCGTTGCAACTGCTTTTTGTTGTTTCAAGTGACCGATGGTAATTATTTCCCGCCATTATATTTCTTTACATTTTGGTTTGACAAATTTGTCTCGTAAAAGGTAATGCCAATCTCTTACATTTTATAAAAGAAATATTATAGAAATCTTTTCTAACAGATGCTCCATAATTTGTATAGATGATATTTCATAAATTATACAGGTAATTCAAAAAATGGAAGCCTAATATCCAACTATCTGATTTATACAGGCAAAGTATAAAAATATTCTCTGCTTGAAGAAACTTGCATTAGTTTAACAAAAATCTAATTATTGTGCTAGGGGGGAAATTTTGGACTCAGGAGGGAAAATTTAAGTTATTTTATAAATCAGTGATGCTAGAAAAACAAAGAAGTTCGTGTGGTTTCTAGCAACACTAACTTCACTGAATAAAAGTGACGAAATGTTTTTACTTAGTTAAATTTTCAAGAAGTCAATCTCGCACCCCATCACTCAAATTTACTTCAAAAATAGAACAAAATAATAGCTTAAACTACCTAGACCTAACCATCACCAAAGTAGATGGCAAACACAACTTCAAGATCTATAGAAAACCGACCCAGACTGATCACAACATCCATGAAACATCGAACCACCCCCAAGCCCACAAACTCACAGCTTACAATAGCTTCGTCCATAGAGCATTAACAATACCCATGGTACCGGCAGATTTCAATAAAGAAATCAAGATCATAAAACAAATAGCATCATCCATCGTAGATAAAAACCACAAACATAGAAAGAAAATCAAAAATAAAGCCACTCAAAAAATTTAAAAGGACAAATACATTACAATAGAATATAACCACCACCTAGAACACAAAAATATTTTCAATAAACATGGATACAAAATAGCTCACCGTACATCTAACAATTTAAACCGAGCTCTAAAAAAAGGAAACAAACCCAAGACCTTTACTCTCTGCTCGGCATATATAAAATGTCTTGCAACGACTGTAATAAGATATAGATTGGGCGAACCGGAAGATCATTCATAACACGATACAAAGAACACCTACCACACAGTAACACCTATACAACTACGGTACTTCAACTTAAGCCGAACACCTAATAAATTCCAACCATACCTACAACAATATCGAGACCAACTTGGATATTATACACATACTTATATAAAGGTCGGACAATGCATATCCTGGAGGAATTTACCATTTATAAACAAGAGAAAGAAGACCCAGATCAACTTTTAAACGACAAACTACAATGTGCTCCCAACTGCATGTATGGTACAATGTATACAATAGAACAATCAACGACCAAATAAGACCAAAGGTTATTACAGATTGTACCAGACTAATACGAGCAGATAGTTTTAAGTATAACCAGTTACATAAGATTAACAGAAGGAGAAGGATGTGGCCACACCAAATAATTAACTTTGATTCCAGTACAAGTACCATATCGGTATGCAATTACTGTATTTATATGTTTTCGTGTGCGTGTTTAGGTCCGTGTAGTGAATGTGTTTTTATTATAAGTGTGCTACGCCTGAAGATGCTTCATTTTGAGGGAAACAGCTGAAGCTACAAGAAAGAAAAAGTGAACTACTTTTGACAAGGTATGTTAAAAACCAATTTCAAATTAGCACTTGACATTTTTTCAGTGATTAAAATCAACTGCTATAAAAGCGAGTGTGCGTCCGTACGTAACGTAATTTAACAGCTGATTTTACCCATCATCTGTAATACCAAACCCAGTATAGATTATACTTTGGGGTTATGTTTACAACTTCAATCTTTATAATTTCTTACAAAGTTTATTTTTTAAATACGACTTATAGAACTAATGTATGCTATAATACGTTATAATATTTGCTTTGGGGTTATAAACTGTGTAGTAATACAACCTTTTATCATCAAAATATTCGTTTATACAAATTTAAAGAATAAATACCTATTCGTGTAACTTTGGAAACATTCGTACATATTCGTAAAATATATAATGGATTGTTAATTTCTTCACTATAATATTAATAATTTCTAATCATTTGATCTTAACTTTTAATCATTTGATCTATCAGCATGAAATAAAAATATAATATTTGTATCTTTCTTTAAATTTATAATAACGTACATAAATACAAAATTTTAACAAATAGGCCTACAGTTTTATAATTCTTATTTACGACACATTTACCGAGTTAAAAAATCCCCGTCAGCATTGTTAGGTAGGCCTAGAAAAAGTCTGTTGTTTTAAAATACTTTTTTGTACAAATGATGTAGTATTTCTGTGTATCTAATTAATCCACCTGTGATTTTTCACGGGGTTTACTAGTTAATTTAATAAAACAGAAGGATCGAGTCAACTAAGCATGCTTACGAAAACGTATATTATTATTTTATTAAAATGCAAACACGACATTCTGTTACACTTTTACGTAATTCTATTGTGTTAGGTTATGTTCACGCTTAAAACACCACGACAATGGACAATGTCAGGAGAAAGTAATCTTTGAATTAAACGAATTAAGTTTAAAATAACTGTGAAAGTTTGAAGGAAATGTTGATGTAAGTAAAAGCATGACTGTAGGCCTAACCTAACTTGACGGAACCGTGCATTCACTACGCCGGCCAACGCGCATGTTGCTGATTGTTTAAATACTCCAGGAAAACAAATTTCTTTAAAATACTTACTGAGATTTTCAGGCATCGAATTTGCAAAATAAATACACGTTAAATTTTGAGTAGTTTTGATTATCACTATTTTACTTGTAAACAATTCAGAAGAATTAAACATTATTGTAAAAAAGATCAGCTGATTATTTAAATGAGTGGTTGGCACGGCAACGATAGATAACAACAGGCTGTTGAAGGATAATTCCAATACGACAGCTGTAGTTCGTTGTTGATGTTTAAAAATTAATAGCACACTGATCACAGTAAATAGAAAGAGTTATTATATCTGTAAATAGTGTTGAATAGAAATATACATAACCTATGTTTTATGATTTGGATTACAAATTATCAAACATTTGCAGGGTTTCTCTATCAAATTAGTAACTGTACAAATATTTATAAATCGTTTTAAAAAAGTTCTATTATTTTTCATTCTTCTTAAGATTTTTCGGGATTAAAATATTTCAGATGTTAAACACGTATTTTTGTCGCAAAAATGCAGAACATAACATTTTATGGAATTAACTAATAAGCCCCAGTGAAAAATCACAGGAATATTAGATTAGATACACATCAGAAATACATAATTAAAAAAAAAATACTATTTAAAAACAACAAAAACTGTATCTAGATCTACCTACGATGAGTTGATGACTGTGATTTTTAACTCAGCAATTTATTGTGTACAATTATAAGGATTGTAAATCTGTATGCCTATTTGTATTTATTTTCATTATTATTTATCTAAATAAAGATGAAAATACTATCTTCTATTCATAGATCAAATGATTTAGAATTTATTAATATTATAATGAAGAAATTAATAATGGAATAATATGTTTATATGTTATACGAAGATGTACGAATGTTTCCGAAGTTAGTGAAATTTGTATCTCTTCTTTAAACTTGTATAGGCTACATTAATATATTGATAATAAAAGGTTGTATTTATATTCATTTTATAACCTCAAAGCAAATCTTATAACGTATTATAGGCTATAATTATTAATTCTTTAACTCATATTAAAAAAAAAATCTACTTCGCAAGATTTATATTGGTTGAAGTTGTAAACATAACCCCAACGTTTTTTAAGTATTACAGATGATGTGTGAAATCAGCTGTTATATTATATGTTACTCACGTACGTACGGACGTACACTCGCTTTTATAGGAATTGATAGTAATCTATACAAGTATGTAAAGAGGCATATTTCTTAGTTCCAACATGTGTAAATTAAAACGATTTTTCAGACATTTAAAGTTCTTTTTAAACCTCTACTGCAGCTTAACTAATTATAATGATTTTTTTAATACACGCTCGCGCATAACTTTGTAACGTGTGGATCGATTTGGATGATACGTTTTATCCCTAGATTGTAAACGTGTTTATTTACGTTCCCATGAGCAGTCCGACGCCAATTAAAGGATACGAGTAATATTTCCCGAGTTAAACAAGTTGTGAATTGAGTTTAGGTTTAAAGAGTTTATTTTTTTGTTCATAATTAATTACATTGTTAACGGTATTTGCTGAGGAGTTTAGAAATAGAATTGAACATCACAATTACGTACTACAGCACTTTCTTGCGCAAAAGTTAGCACCTCTGCCGCAATATGGCGTGTTTACACTTTTATAAAAACTCCAGTTGCACTATCCACTCGGGCTTTTAATATTATTTGCCACAATAGCTTTGGTATTATGATTAATCCTATACTGTTATTTAAAAAGAAAATTTTGTGTAGGTGGCAAGGATTTTAACTTTCAAACTAATAATACATAATCAATTTTTTTTATTGTGCGGTATAATTTACCTTTGATTAGAAGAACATATTCTAAATTTACTGCATTTTATACTGAGAAAGTCTATAGTAAAAACTACAAGTGCAGCGGCCAAGTAGAAAAGTTATATTATCGATGTTTTTCCCATAAGGCGACACGTTAGTCAAAATGTGTTCTGAAAAACATTTGTTTCTTTTTATCCGTTTACAATAAAACAAAATTTTTACAAAAAAGTTCCAAAATTTCGAAGTTTTTTTTTTTAAATGAAACATTTTTAGACACGTTAGGGCAAATGGTCTAGATCAGACGAAAATTGAAACGCGTCCCCTTCTTCCGACTTCAATCGGCAGTCAAATGCGGCATACGCATTACAGGCTCAAGTCCGCGTGTAGCCTACTGTGTTAATACGTAGCATAGGGAACCAGTAGTCGCTTTCATTATACTGTACATTAGCTGAGCACGTTTTAATATTTATTTAATTTTGGTTGTAGTATTAATGGTAATGGTCGAAATATGCTATTATATGTTTGAATCGTTGTTTATTGTTTGCAATTCTTTTTGTTTACTTCGTTCTTTAAAAGAAACTTTACTTAGGCCTACAAACAACAAACCATATCTAACTTGGTCTATGCTGTTAGGGATTTTTAACATGGTAAATGTACAGAGCTTATACTTTAATAGTTTGCTTAAAGACCTGATATGCATTTTGGAAAACAAAATTAATACATTTTAATAACTTAAATCAATGATTTTAATCTCAAATATTTTTAAGTTCAGTCATTTAGGCAAAACTATATTATTGTTTATTTTAAACTTCACTCAATTTTTCATCTTCAGTAGGCCTATATTTATAAATTTAATAGAAGTTCAAATTTGTATTATCAAATAGCAATAATTCAGATCAAGAGTCCAATGGTAATGGACAGAGCCTACAGTTTAATATTTTACTCAAAGAACTAAAATAGATTTTGGAAGGCAAAACAAAATATAAAACATTTTTATCTTAGGGCTAACTTACTTAAATCAATGATTTTAATCAGAAATATTTAAAATTCAGTCATTTATTTATTTCTTAGAATATAAATGAATGATAATGATGAATAGAAAGGGGAAAAAACGTTTAGTTACGAGAGTTTAAAAAAAAATTTAAATCCCATATAATAATTTCCTAAACCGGAAATAATAGAATCATAAAAAAAATCAAAGAGGGCAATGCATAAAATCAATAGTTTCTAGAACCTAAGAAGTTTTTTTAGTTCTCGCTCACTTTTTTTAACCGGAAAAGTGCTGACTTTTTAAAAGTCATTTTGAAGTTTATATTAACTGTGGACAAGTTCTGTCATTCTATTTAAAAACTTATAGAAAACAAATTTACCTACAACTAAACTAGTTTAATAGAATAGTATTGTATAATGAATCATTTATTAAATAGAAACGTAAAACACAAAATGCATATATTGTTTAATACCCGCCTTCAAAGTACCACGAAACAATCCTACACTTAATTATATAAAAGCACAACGAGGTACATTTATATTAAAGTTTTGACGTTCACAGTTTTCAGACAATAATAACAACAGCTCACTGTTTAGATTGCGTGTTAGGTTTTCATTAAATGACTCCAGAGCACGCAACAACAACCTAAGCGCCGTGTTATTGTGCTATAGGCAAGCCGTTATACAGCCTTGTATGACGTGTTGCCTACACTGCAGGCTGTAACAATGGGAAGTATGGTAATGTTGGAAATTATGTTGGATTCAAAATAAATATAACATATCTGCAAAGGAAATTACCATCGTGTTTCCTCGTGCCAGGCGTATGTTATAAGGCATAAATTTGAATAAGTTTTACATTGTGCAAACTTTTAAGTGGTACACATTTTAAAACTAAATTACAAGTGAAAAAACGTGAACCAAGACCAGGATTTCGTCCACGTTCTTTCACTTTTATGTTACTTAAATCAACCTTTGCAGAGGAAGTGTGTAACAGAAAAATTATTATAAATTACTCAGCGATTCGCGCCTTTGTGAGTAGACCAATTTCCCAAATGATTGGTTGAAACCCTAAACCAATAAACTAAATTTGGAAATTCCTTCAATTCACGACAGCGATTCAGCTGCGTGATGGAATTAAGATTCCAAAAAATACAGCTTTACGCAAAGTAAGAATAGATAAATTAATATATTTCCCATATGTAAATACATACGCGGTAATAAATTGTCGGTAAGAACGACTGCAGATACATTTGATCTACATAGTACTATTCCACGTTAAAAGCCTACAGATGTATCAACAAGACAAGGGTAGTTAACTAGGTTAATTACGTTAGCGTGTCGAGCCACTGCACATTTCTTTCTCTCCCCTCAACCCTTCCATTCGTTCTAATTACTAAATAAATATAAAGTTTAATTAATCAGATGGTCCAAGTAAACTTTGGCGTAGAAAATTAGAAAAATATCGTTAAAGTAACTAGAAGGCTCCCCCCCTGATCGATTCGCTCTCCAACATCTGCGGCGAAGTAAATACAAACTATTTTCACTGAAACGACAATTGATTAGGACAAATATACTTAGAACATGGTTTTATCTAAAACCCCAGATATTTTTGGGGTTTATCTAAAACAATAAATATAGGATTCTGCACATTTTGTTTGTTTCCATGACCTTATAGGCCGTCTGGTTCTCCAAAATTGATCAAAACGTAAAATTCCGGTTAAAATCCACGTGGGGGGGGACCGTGGGGGACGCTTCTGATCCGAGACCGACGCACGGGATAAATACTCGCTTTCTGTATTCTGCGTGCGAAGAGAAACAGTCCATAATCCGAGGCCGCAAGGTCAAGGTGCAAATATTTAAAATATTTCGTACACTAAGGCAACTATTCGTCGCCTTCGTGACTAGATGATTTCACAAAGAGTTGGTTGAAACCCTTAACAAACTTAAATTTGGAAATTAGCTCAACTCACGTCAGCTGTCCAGCCGTGTGATATAATTATTTATAGCCTACTTCTTAGTTTTTTTTACATACTAGCTTAGATCATGAATAATAAAATAGATCATGCATGCATACATGAATAAATACATGCGTGGGCTGTGTGCCGAAAAAAAGGTTGTCGGGAAAATAGTACATGATCGTGCCGCGAGGTAGCGCTAGGGAGAAATTATTGGTACCATTGGTGTTTCACACAGCTTCCGTCGTTTCCCCAATAGATAGCGCCACTATCGTCGAATTTCCAGTGGAACGAAATATTGCATTGGATCGGAGTTCTATTAGGTTATCCAAATACAACGATACTAGGCCTACTAGAGGTGTTATCAAAATTGCTTCAACAGCTTGAAGTACAGCCCTCTCAGTTTTTGCTCAATGATAAGTAACAATTGTCCCTTCACTATTTTTAGTTTTATGACCGTATGCTAATAGAGGTAACATTTGTTTGTTTGTATGTAGGGCGTAATCTCTGGAACTTCTGAACCGGTTGAAAAAATAGCTATACTAATAAAAAGCTGCACTATTCCTGAGTAACATGGGCTATAATTCATTTTGATAAAAACCTTTTTTTTGTATTTATAAATTTAGTCGGAAAAATCTTAGGTTAGGCCTAGATTGATGAACCAACACATTTATTACCATAGCAACAAATTGAATGAAATAACAGATAAAACAGCTGTTTGCTCCAATATTTCCATTAACAGCTGATTTCAAACTTTGAAGCAATTATTTGTCCTTCTAACTTTTAGGTTAGGTTTTTATTAAAATGTAGACCTGAGCCTTGCTGGTTCATTTAACCTTTATTATAAGCTGTTATAAAATATACGAAATAATTTTATTTGAATACTTAACATTATTTACCATCTTAGCTTTGGGGTTATTATTAATCCTACACCTTTATTGTAAAGAAAACATAACATGATTATGTGTATAGAAGGTTCCAACGGGATTGGCGTGCGGAGCACGCAGGGGTTTCCCCTAATACATAATAGAGAGGGCAATAAATTACATAAGGGGGTTGACTTGCTTTGTCATCTGCATGTGCCTATATAACCGCAACACACTGTACGCACATTTATTCGAGACATTACAAACACAAAGAATCTTTCAAGGTTGATAGTATAAATTTTTCCAAGTGACATTCAACGACTAGGAACAGAAAGTTATCCTTCGCGCCACGTGCATGCGTAATGACAATATATATAGTAGGCACTGTGTGGTGTGTGCGATGCTTGTTTCAACCTCTACAGGTTTGATCAAGTAGGCAGTGGATCTCCTTGTGCAAATATTGCACTTTCCATGCAATCGTGGCGAGAATAATCAAATCGCGTGTTTGGAAGCTAAAAAATTCTAATTTTGCAAGAATTTTGTGAATCTCATTCATAAATACCTCCGCGAAACCTAACCTCAATATGTGAGAGACAAACTGGAGCGAATCACTTGATGTTATGATCGGAAATTATTCTTCCGTTATCCAGGAACTGAAGACCTTGCTACGTGATGCTTAGGACGACGACTGGTCGACCTCCGAGGCGCATTCTGACACCTTGACAAGCATTACTTGTACTCAAATGTTAGGAAATTGAGTCAACCCATCGATTGGAAAAGAAGATTTGTTACTTTCGATTGAGTGTGTTTTAACTCATCCAGTTTATAAAACAGTGTACTTTTATTATTTTGTTTGAGACCAAATTTGAGAACTATTCATTTTTTATACTATAGGGCTCCATCCCCATTTGGCGGCCCCATTTTGAGCACTCACGAGGCAACACGTTTTCCGACATCCATGATTTACACAGCTGTCAAATTTATAAAAACAATTGGGATATGTAGTTTAGGGGTTAAATCGTAATAAACAAACAGAAAATACTCCTATAAAAATAGCACAGATATAAAGTACAAACAATTTATAAAGCGACGATAGCTCAGTAGGTGAGAAGGCGCTTCAGTTCAATATGGGTTCTGCTGAAATCGATTCTGGTTTAACTCTTTACGTTGGCTTTTATCCTCGTGCTTCATTCTGCGGGAAGGACAATAAGGGAAAAACAGTTTTCATAATTTTTTCTAAAGACAAATATTTTAAACTTCCTTTCCGGCAATAAACAAATATAGGCCCGCCACCACAGATAAGAAAGCAAGGAAATGACTATGAACTATAAACAGGAAATATTGATAACAATGAAACCACCAAAGCCGTGTTTACTTCCTGCATTGATCCCCTTCAAAGTGCAGTATACACAATTAAAGTATGCGGGAGTGCATATTTGCCTACCGTAGTATTTGCAGGCGCTCGACGCTTTGTAACAATGCCTTGTTGATTCAATTCGTGCTACACAGCTAATTCAGGACTAGACAAAATTTATTTTGCGCAACTCGCCCAGTTTTTACACGCTGTATATTAGCGTGACCTGTGTGTTACGGAATATTTCATAACGGAAAGGACCGATGACAATACAATAATTTACATACCTTCTCCTCTATTTTACATACGTAATTTTAAATCTATTGTTATACATACGATATACAAAAAATTGAGTCGCTTGATTACAATTGCTTTTGACTCCGTTTTAAGACTAAAAAATAAGAAAATAAATTACAGCTTTGAAAAACTAAAAAAATAACACGCTTTAATCATTTATATACCCCCTCCTCAATTTTACATACGTAATTTTAAATCTATTGTTATACATACGATAAGATATACAAAAAATTGAGTCGCTTGATCACAATTTGTTGCTTTTGACTCCGTTATAAGACTAAAAAATAAGAAAATAAATTATAGCTTTAAAAGAACTAAAAAAAAAACACGCTGTAATAGCAAACCGAACAAAATTTAGAATATAATTATTAAAGTTTTAATTCTAAAAATTAAAATTAAATAAATTGTATTGTAAAAAAAAGCGTAAGGTGCGTTTTACCACACGGTTTTTAAGTAAATTTTTTTAATTAAACCTCTAATACTTAGAAGTTATTGTCTACTTTTTAGTTCGGTTTGCTATTAAGGGGATCCGAGCCCTTCGGCAACTTCCCTCTAAAAAAAGATTTGTAAGAATGAATTTTTTTGTCCATCCCATATTTTGTGTTTTATATGGGTTTTAGTGGTTTTTTGTACCAAATTTCACGTTTAAAAAAAATTTGAATAATTTTTTGTTTGTGAAACAATTTAAATGAAATTTTTTTCTCATAATATGCATGTGCTAATACAACTTATAGAGTATTGAAAATTTTCTAGCTTGCATAGTTAAAAATATATGTACTTTTAAATATTCACAATAAAAAAAATATTTTAAATTTAATTTTTTTTAATTAAAAACCTATTTAATAAGGTAAAACATTTTCCATCTCTAGATTGTTGCAAAAGGTATCAAGATAATGCTGTAAAAATTTCATGTTTCTATCTCTTATAGTTCAAAAGTTATTCAAACTTTAGTGTAACAAAACACGGAAAAAAAGATTTGCGGCAAATGGCATTTAAAGTTTTTATTACATAAATCAACCAAAATCTACCTTTTTACCTTCTAAATTTCGCCTGCTCTGTAGGGTTTTCCCTATGTTATATCCCTTACACTATAATTGCCTATGTTTATAAATCACACAATGTAAATAACAAACATTTATGATATAATGATATTTATGATATATAAGAGTAAAGATCAGCTAATACTCTAAAAACGACAAAAATCGAGTAAACCGATTGTTTAAATAACAGCAAAAAAACCCACAAAAAATGATCAAAACAGCTTGAAATTTTGTACACATAGCCTACTTTTAATTACATGCACCTTGAAAAAAGAAAGTAAAACTTTTTTTTCAAAATTTTGGGAAAATCGGTCTTTGAAGGGCTCGGATCCCCTTAAAGCTTGTTTTTTTTTTTAATATTCTTTATTAACTATATTCTATACTTTTACATAAAAATCTAATGGTGTCTTTCTGTGTGTATGTGTGTTACTCAATTACGTAAAAACTACTGGATCGATTTGAATGAAATTTGGCACATAAATAGATCATGATCTGGAATGAGACATAGGCTAGAATTCATTTAGATTTAAGGGTTGAAACAACCCGTAAAACAATGAATATTTATTATTATACTTCCATCAAGACTAGAGAGCTGGACATTTTTACATTTATTTCTTAAGAGATATATATAAAAAGTAAACCATATTTGTATTTTTTAGTGTAGGCCAACTGCTAAGGGGTGAAAATGTAACGACCCCTAAAACAATACAAATTATTATACTTCCCATTAAGCTAGAGAGCTGGAAATTGGTACATTTGTTTCTTACAATACATATATACTATGTAAATCATACTTTCATTTTATAGCGTGCTGCTAAGGGGTGAAAATGTAATAACAACCCCTAAAACAATAAACATTTATTACCATGCGGCGAAACTTTGGACCGTGTGCGAAGCCACGGGTACCTGCTAATTTATTTATAAAGTAGTTTTAAAAGAATATTGAAAAGCAGAGAAACTAGTTTTAAATTTAATATGAAAATTTTAAACCTCATTTTCGGCCAATTTATAACAATAGTATGTTAATACACTGCACACAAATTTGAATATGATATTACTATACGGCTCCGAGCCAGTTCGCTTAGCTCACCCAGCCATTCTGTTTCATATTTTTTAGTAAACACGTAATATCTTCGGAAATGGAAAAGATATTGATCTCAAATTTTGAGTGCATATTTGTTACGTAACCTTTTACCCTTGACTCAGAACGTTTTGATTTGCATAGTTTAAAAATGGCAGTCATTTAAAATCGTTAATGTAAAATATCTCTAAAACTGTTAACTTTACAAAAGAAATTAACTGTTTGTTTAGTCCTCCCATAGCTCAAAAGATGACACGAGTTATCGGATAAAAACTCAAAATCTAATTTCTTTCTTCCATTTAATATCGTCGAAAGTTATACAGAAAAATATTTTTTGGAAAATTAAAGAGAATCAAATAATCAGCCTTTAGTTTCATTTTAATCAGTTGAAACTGAGAAATAGTTTGTTTGTTATTGACACAAGTTTAAACGTTTAAAATCACAGTTTGTTCGTTAATGACACAAGTTTAAACGTTTAAAATCACAGTTTGTACGTTAATGACACAAATTCAAACGATTAAAATCACAGATAGGCTACAGAAAGTATCCTAAACATATTTATTTCTAACTAAAATAAGAAAAAGGTAACGTGTCTAGTTTTGCCAAGTTAATTACTACTCTACAGGGAGTACACGACTCCCTTCCCCTCGCCGTATGATTGATTTCACATCAATGGCGCTGCGTATTGTTTGGTTCTTATGATTTTGGCATCAACACCTCTCGGTATGTCAATAGGCAATCTGGTTAAATGATCGATTTTATGAGATAATATCAAACTAATATCGAGGTGCTCGACTATTTTGTCCAATGAACGAAAACGCTACCAGATTATCTCGAGGCAACTGTAGTATTCTGTGCTGCAACCTTGCGGAATGCACCAGAACCAGGTACGGAAGGCCGTATACTTTCGCCAGCGTAGGCCGGTAGTTGAAGTGTTGTAATCAGACAATGTAAGGCGTATACAAGTGTTGTGTTGCATAATTAGCATTGTATTACTAGTTGGTTTAGTACAATTGCTTAGTTCAAAGAGAGACGGCTAGAGAAGGGAAATAACTCGACCGGTAGATATTTTTGCTCTACAAAAGAGCGACACGAATTTGATAGCTGCTGTTTAAGTAGTCACTTGGACCAATTATTGGAATCTGCGCCAACCATCGTCTGGTATGGATTCCTCGGTTAAAGGACCATGATTCGAAAAGTAAACAATTACATCTCGCAACACCGACATAAGAAATGCTAAATGGTAATGAGGAAGACTATATTAAAGACATCAGCCGAACAGGACTTAATCAAAAGGAGGACAAATATAACGTAACAAGACCCCGTTACGCTTTGCTCGACAAACCGAGCGGGGACTCGCAGCTTCGCCACTTGTTCAATATAAAACGATGTAGATGGACATAAGCGAAGTACTACTTAAGAGGTATTTTCTGCCCCACTAATAGGGTGGAAAGAACAACTTATCAACCGGAGGCGGAAAAGTGTCCATATAAAAAGTATTGAGTTTACATTGTCACCCACCTATAGGCGGGCTGTGACATTAAGTTACAAGCTCGGTAAATAGGGGTTTTCCGTGCGAGCATAGTTCGCGCGCGAGGTGCAGCCGAGTGCGAGATTATCATGCAAGCACGGAAAAACTTACCGGACGAGTTACGTACGATATTTTCCATTATACTACACCGAAAAAGTAAAATCTTTTTAAAAAAAAAAAAATAAATAAAACTTGTTTGATTTTTCTGTTATATTTCCATTGACAAAAATCAATCAGCTGTTTACATAAAACTAATATATTTATTCTTACTTGTAAAATCAGCTAGTGCACGGTAAAATCAGCTGGTGCACCGCAAAATTTACTGCACAGAAAATACAGACTTACTTGTCTACCAACAGGTATAGAAACCAGCTGTTTTCGGAGCAGTATAATGAAAAGTATATTCAATGCTTTTTATATGGACACTTTTCCGCCCGGTAAAACATACGTTAGTAAAACAACTGCCGAAACAACAATGCATCAATGGCTTGCCAATTCCGTGTGTGTGTATGCTTAGCATAATAACTGATGAACTCGGGTGTTTTTTTTTGGTTCAGCGGGTAAACTATGGACTTTAAAAAAAATCATTAAGCGGGAAAGTTGTAGCTTAAGGGTCTGCTGTAGTGGCGGCCATCTTGGATTTTTATCCCATAAGAGCAATGTTAAATTTCAAACCATTTATTTCGTTTACTTTTTATCATAAAATTGTTTGCAAGGTCTCATTTTAAGAACAGGCACAATATGCATCCGTCTTGCAATTTACATTTTTTTTAAAATTATTTTGATTTGTTATATAAGTGACATTTTGTACGTACAAAGTTTGAATTTTTTTCTAACACAATAAAAAATTAATAATTAAAATTCATTTGCAAGCCGGATCCCAAATTTTATAAAGAATATTCAGTTTTTTTTTCAACACTCAATTACAAAAGATAGACTTATAAAATGGTTTGAAATGAGGCAATGTCAAACCGTTCAGCTGTAAGAAATTGCACTGTTTAGATAGGGATACAGTGAGAAGCGGTTGCGTTTCCGGTTGCTTTCTCGTTTACTGGAGCAGACCCTTAAGAAAATGCCTTCTCAAAAATTCAAAGTCATGTTATATACTAAAAATTTGGTAACAGGGCTCTTTTTAGCATAAGAATGAAGTAAAAAATTCACGCTCTTCCTGGGGACGGGGGTTTAAAAGAAAAATAGTGGGTTACATTTTTTTTTAAACAGAAAAATTGGAATACAAAAAAAATCGTAAATTGAGTGTCGGCGGTTAACATTTTGGTCTAGTTACAGCGGCACTCTTAGTGCTTAACCATAGATCAAAATCATTTTTTTTTGGTTTAAAGGCGAAAAACCTGGGTGGTTATCATCGCCTTAGATCAAAATCAGATGTTCCAGATAGTTAAGGGAGACCTATATATATATAAGTGTGTTCAACCTCTTAAGGGTCTTCTATACCTTGCGTAAAACAGTAAAAATATGCACTTCGTACAAACGTGTTTCGGACGCCGTTTTTCAGCCTAAAAAGTTGTAAAACATCTTTAATTGTTCTTAAAGGCTTTGTGTTTTTGTCTTTATATCTCATAATTGAAAGAAATCGACGGCAACTCCTTTTAATCAACAGTTTAACTGAGTAAAAATCGATTATTTTTAACTCATTTTTTGGGAGTTTTAAGCAATAATTTCCATATTTTAAGCTAACAGGTAAAAAATACAAAGCCTTCTTTAAAACTTAAAGTAGGTTCCCAGATTATTAATTTATAAATAGAATCCGAAACACGTTATTACGAATGCGTGTTTCAACGATTTTGCGGCTTCAGTCAGACCTTTTGTATTGAAATCATACTGTACACTCGGGAGTTTTCTTCAAGGTATAGAAGAGCCTTAACTCTGTCGCTATAATACTGAGTAGAAAACTTAGATTTGACGCCTATAAAGTAAAAGCAATATGATTTACTGTATCTCGGTATACCCACTCAATGCCTCTTCAAGTCTTGTTATTGCCTTATCTGGTCGAATATTGCTTATACGTCTGTCCCCAACGTAACATTTTTATTACCTCGGGCGGTTTATGAAAGTACAGTATACGTTCTTTACGTAATCACGGCCGGACTTTAACTTTGTCAGTGTTCCGAAAACAACCCCATTAAAATAGTTTACTCCTGAAAACCCGAATAGTCACAGCAGGTTGTGATATAGGCTGCGCAAAACCAGTTTAAGACCGGTTGTCACCCTAAGAACGATATCAACAAGTCGACTACAATTTCGTAATCCGTTTTAAATACAAAACCGGTTTTCTCGGCTTTCACGACATTTGTGAATCGGACGCACATGTCTTCTGCGTATACGTTTATCAACAAAACCTAAAAGAGCACGGATCATATGATTGAAGTTGCATCTGCTTAACCTAAATTAAACTCAGATAAGAGAGATTAATGCAATTTTTTTACTTCTGATACTGGTTTCGCTATACCATTCCCCAGCGAGGGATAATTTAACTAAATTACAACATATTAAATAATTCGACCATGCTGTTGAACCGCTGACGTGAGTTGAGCGATTTTATAAAATTAAGTTTATATTATGTTTTAGGGGTTTCAACAAACTTTAGGAAATGGGACTTCTCACAAAGACGTTGATTAGCTGCCTCGTGTACCAAATACAGGGTGTTACATAAAGGTTGGGCTTTTTGTACAAAAACAAAATGGCGGATTACAGCTAAACTAAGCCGAAATCGAAAAAAATGTTATACTTTATTTTCGACTTATTTTTGCATGTAGAATATGAATCTGCATAGCCAGCCCAACCTTCTTGTAACACCCAGTATAAGTAGAATTAGTTTGCAGCTCAGTCTCTAACCCCCGCGCTGGATCACGCGCTTTTTCTTTCCGCTCGCAGAGACGAAACTTCTCGAGGGGGGCTCGCTTTGTGAGTTTGCCCCTCGACCTTGCGGCCTTGGATTATGAACTGCGCTTTGCGCGTTTGCACTTCGACCGTGCGGTCTAAAATTTTAGATTGATTCACTTCGCTCGCAGCGCGGACACACCTGCTTCGCGAGTTTGCAACCCGGCCGTCGGCCTTGTAACAGAAGCTGCACCACAGTAAAATCAATGCGTGGATTTGAACCAAAAACTTTTATGGTATTTTACGTTTTGAACGATTTTAGGGGACCAGCCTGACGAGCTAAGGTCGGTCGTGTAGAAAAGAAAATGTACAGAATAATCTCCTTCATGAATTTTATAACATAAACCCATAAAAAAAAAAAAAAAAAAAAAAAAAAACTGGAAAAAAAATTTCTGTTATTGGACTTTTTGCTAACGAACTCGTCCAAGCCACTTAGAAAACCAACTGTATAAAATTCGGCCTAAATCGGGCGTAAAATACGCCAGGTAGAGTGGGAATACATATATATACAATTTTTAATGACACCCCAAAACGCGGTGTTTGGAGACCACGATTGGAGCTCATCGATTACTCCCGACCTTAGGTCTCGCCATAAGAGTCTGGAATAGCTCATCTTTACTATGGAAATTCGCTAATAACACGACCGTAAGCTGCAAATAGAAATAGGATTTATCTCAATGGCGTTTCGTACGGTGTAATCAGTCTATTAGTTCACTCAAAAATGCAGTAAAAATAACAAATGAGATACTATAACATCGACCAATACTCCTGGTGTGTTCAAAGTAGTTGGCAGAACAATAGCACAGAAAGCTAAATGTGCTGGGTTCGAATTCCGGTCTTGGATAAGGGTTTTTCACTTTTAGTTAGAGACAAGGGGTTCCACCTCTGCTCGCTTCGCTTCCCAACCCCAGCGACAATTCATGGCTAAGCAAATACAAACAGACTATTGTATACTCTGATATGTTCACTTAACTACGTTTGATCAGTGGAGCTACACAATGCTAATGTAAAACAGAGATCGAAATAGACACCACCAACCCCAATAATTCGATTTGTTTGATTTACAATACAGTAAGTCTTTTGCCAAAAATAAAACAATTTAGGCAGACGTTTCCCCTAGTCTATCCAAAAAAAAGCTGTAGGTTGTCAAGAATAATAAACTGATTCGAAATTTGCCAAGTTGGTTGCTATGGTAATGAATTTACATTCAATCATTTCATGTGTTGCACAGTTTTTGATCCGAACAGCTGTTTTAACCAAATTTTACTTTCTCACTATACTATAGTAGGCCTATAGTGATCGCAAAAAAAAATCGATGTTGAGATTTTTGTGGAAATATCCGTTTTGGGACCCCCTGAGTCCAAAAAAGTGGTTTGTACAAAATGTCTGTCTGTATGTCTGTACGTATACAAAGCTAGAGCGAAAACTATTCGATCAATTTCAAACAAATTTGCACCAGACATGTCAAGTAGGCCTGTATAAATGCACGAAATACGGTTTTGAAAAACAAACCCCTTTTCGGCAAAAAAAAATCAGTTATTATTATGTTTTATTAAAAAACGGCTCTAACGATTTTGATAAAATTTGGCTTATTTGTAGCCTTTAATTTGCACGAAAAACGGTTTTCAAAAGTTTTGAAAAACAAACCCCTTTTTCACAAAAAACCCCCAAATTATCAGTTATTATTTTTTTATAAAAAAAACGGCTCTAACGATTTTGATAAAATTTGGCTTATTTGTAGCCTTTAATGTACCCTACCATATGCAAAAAACCTCATCTTTCTAAAAATTCTCGTTTAGCTAATAATAATAATAATAACTGATTTTGGGGTTTTTGGCCATAAAGGGGGTTGTTTTTCAAAAATTAACAAACCCTTTTTTCGTACATCTATACAGGCCTAATTGACATGTGTGGTGCAAATCTGTTCGAAATCGATCGAAGTTTTTTCTCTAGATAATAGTAATAATATTTATTAGTTAATCTTCTACTTTAATAAAAAATCACCTCTCCTACCCCACCCTACAAGTCACAGTGAATCTGTTTAATAATTTAAATGTGTTTTTGAGAAAGAATGTGCCAGTTCCTGGTACCGTTTATTTACACTTTAAAATAAACATTTTGCTAAATCCCTTCTTGGTGTGCTATTACGACCCCATAAGAATATACCTTTAAATTTTTTATTTGTATTTTTAAAGTAGTTTTTGCTCCTCGTTGTTTCTATGTGAGTTAGTCATTCAGTATGGACAAAACTTCTTACGTATAGATAACAAGTAGTACAGTACGTCTAAAACTAGTAAACGCAAGGGCAGACGACACGAACTAATATAACAGGTTATCAGGTTATTGTTATTTGAGATGAAACATACGTATTGATTCAAACCTCTTAAAATAATATATTAGTAATTGCCTATCCACTTTCACTACCTTCATTCATCAAACGCTGTTCTCAGATTGCCTATCCTACTGTACAGTACGCAGCTTGTATTCCTTCAATTCAAAATGAAAACGTTATGCGATCACAAAATAGCCTGCCGATTTCGTTGAAACCGTTCTGAAGAGGACGCAACATATCCGTTTCATTGCAGACTACGTGTTGGAGCCCAGCCTCTCGGCAGTGCTGGAGCTGTGGGACGTTGGCCGCCCGGAATGTTAATGAGCGGCCTTGAAACCTCGGGTTGCCGTGAAATTATGCTTTCAATGGGCCTCGCCCCGTACAGGTACAGGTTGGGTTAGGTTACCTAGGAATAGGATCATTGTGGAATGAACGCATTTGTAAAATTAGTTCAAAATTTCCATTACTCCGGTTCGAATTAGATGAAGCTGCTTGTAGATCGATTTGAAGGCACATAATTTCAATAACCATATATGCACGAGTTTTATTCTTTTCTACCATTCTGGATGGATGTTCTACCATAGAAAAATGTTCAATTTAAACGGTTATCCTGTTGTCAACATTAAACCGATTTACCGTTTACGGTCCATTGCTCGAAACATTTTGGATTGAAAAATGACCGCCTTGAATGTGATTAAGTTAGCATTACGACTATGGGCGTCTCGCCAAAATTTCCATTGCATCGAAATCTGTTGGAGTAGGGAAAATGTTTGGATATAAATACCGTACAAGATACCTACACAGAGTGTCTAACAATTACTGTCCTAAACTTCACCAGGCTCTTCTATACATGAAAATAAGGAAAATGTTCTAATAAACATAGGTCCGGAAATGTTAGTTTTCGAATTATCCGCCATTTTTTGGAACATTGTGATCCTGCTAATTCAAATAAAATGTCTATAACCATGTTTAAGTAGTCAAATTTATGATTTTGTAACCTACTGGCAGTAAAACCGCTTAGAGTTGTCACAATTGTACCGTGTTTGGACTCATTTTGCGAGGAATAGCATTTAGAGGTCAGCAATTAGAGTAAAAATTAAGTAAAGTTAACGGTTAGAAAAATGCGATTTTGTAGCACAAGGGCCAGTTGGTGATTAATAGGAGAACCGTTAAGCAGGTAGGCCGTGTGAGTGTGTCTGCGCGTGTGGGAGCGAGGGTCGATTGTATGGCTTAGAGCGCATGACTGTTTGTACAGACTATAGTATAGTGGGAAAGTAAAAAAAAAGTTTTGTTTGTTTAAAAAAAGTTTACTTCTTTTGATTGCAAAACGTTTTTTGTAAATTTAGAGGTTTTAGAGATATTTGAAATTAAACATTTTAAATGGCCGCCATTTTTTAAGTATACAAAAGACGTTGTGTTTTTTGTGTAAAGGTAAAAGGTTACGTAACAAATAGGTACACCAAATTTGAGGTCAATATCTTTTCTATTTCTAAAGTTATCAAGCCAAAAACAAAGTGGTTGATAATAAAAAAACCAAGCATTTGTGGACCTATATGTTTATGAACATTTTCCCCCATAGCATAGTCAAATTCGGGACAATATTTCCTCGGCCACCCTATATACAACTATTAGGGATCTAACAGAATTTTGGCACCTCTTTTCCCTTACTTCCCCCAAAAATTTTTCTCAACTTCTCCTTCCAACTCACGATATATTTGCAAATTAATTCGCTTCAACATTATTATTATTAACATTTCTGAACCCTCATCTACAGCCGTACATTCATTGTAACTGTCCGAGTCACAATTGGATATAACTAAGTTTACCTTTTCCGACGTGCAACTTCGTTCTGCGTTATGAAGCGTTTCGAAAAGTGTGTTTCATCATTAGTGAACGGTGTTTTAAATGATGATGAAAAATACGTTTCGAAACGTACATACACAACGCAGCACGGAGCCACACGACTGATAAAAGGTTAACTTAGTCATTATGTTTGTTTTTATGATAAATTTACAACTAAAGTGAATCTTAGTCCCATAAATGTACTGGAATTGGAGAGTAAGGTAATCGTACCATTTTACCGTGTTGTGTTAAACATCGGGAAGTATTCATTGATATATATTTAACAAGCACTGATGTGAGTTTATTTTCAAGTTTTTTTTAACAATTTCTCCCATTAAATTGTTTTTAATTAATTATATTTGCTGTTTACATTGAATTAATACATTTTATAATACAATTAAACATTTTAATTACAACATTCTAGAGAATTTTTTTGTTCATAGGTTGGCAAATCTGTATAGTACAATTAAACTACAGTATATCATTATCGGTGTAGGCTACCATGCAGTATTTCAATAACCGTTCAACACGACTAAAAATACGTATCAGCTTGTTTAAAAATCAGAAGGAATGACGATTTACACGTACTTGGCTAACAATAGAGCCAAAATGTCAAAGATTTTGCGCGATTGATTGGACTAGACAGTTTGGCACACGTGTGCTTCGTTGAAATCTGGCGCACAAGCGTATTGGAAAATCGTTTCCAATTTTTATTTTTACATAACACGTTTTCATACTAACCAAGTCCGTCTCGAACTTTTAATTTTACCGCTATTATAGCTTTTTTCCCGTGGATTTTACGTCGTTTTTGTTATTGAACTACAACAAGAACGAGTGACCACGAAACTTAAGAACAGAATGAAAAATCGATATTAAATTTGGCAAAACGATTTACGTTTTTCAAAACACGAATGTACAGTTGAATTTCTGTAAAACGAAATTCATTTTCCAGACGAAAAATTCGTTATTGAGAAGTATTCGTTACTGGGAGGTTACAGCCTCCAAACCAATTTTTACCGTATATCGAATACAGATACGGTAAATCAAAACACGGGGTTCACTGCCAGACCTATAACAGATAAAACAGCTGTATCGAATCAAAAACACAATTCTATGAGTGGCCTATATGAAGCAACACATGTTTGTTGAATGCATTTACATTCGTTACCATAGTAAGAAACTTTGCAAATATAGAATATGTTTATTATTTTTCTCAGACAACAGTTTTTTTAGGTTAAGTTAACAAAATAAAAACATAAAAAAAGAACAAAATTAAAGACGTATATATTAAAATTCAAACGTATGTTCTAACATACTATAAATAAAACAGCTGGTTTAGATCAAAAGCTTAACACAATTTTAGGTTAGGCCTAAACTGAACCAACACACATTTCTTGAAATCATTTACATTAGTGGTTTCATCCCACATGTGTTCTACAATGTAGGCTACATGTCGATGAGAATATTCCTTTTAAAACCAAAGCTATTAAGTTTCATAATGTTGCACCTTTCTTTGTGCCTCACAAAAAAAGCCCGGAGGGATAGTAATAACTTTCTTTTTCTTCTTCCTTTATTAGCTCCCGATTACAATTACAATAATTGTAGAATTGTGAATTTTCATGAGAAAAGCAGAATTCAGATGTACCTTAAATATAGACTGTCTTTAAATCTATAATTTTTAGTATTTACACCAATTATATATCAGTAGACTCTCATAAATCCGGATCTCAAAAATCCGGACCGTTAATCGGGAATATATTTTTTTTTATAAAAAATCTGTAAAACTCACGCGATTACTCCGCATAGCATAAATGACATGCATTTTGTACCTTCGGGTGTTCCATCTTTCAACGAAATTGACGTCGTTTTATGATTCACAAGCCAGTGGAAGTTTCCGCGCAGATGTGTTAGTTACGTTAGTTGTACGTTCTTTTTGAAGTGAAAACTTCTTTAGCGGCGTTGGGCACTTTTTGCTTGGGGAAAAAGCATTGAATTCGCGACCGTTACCACTCGAGATATAGTATGTATTATATATATATATATATATATGTATGTATGTACGCAACGCGAATATACTACATAGCACTTCTTATTGGGAGAG
>JAGFPH010000025.1:1541161-1560314 GCA_018207615.1 Philaenus spumarius
CACTTCTTATTGGGAGAGGAAAAAGCATCAAACTCGCGACCGTCACCACTCGAGATATAGTATGTATGTATATATATATATGATATTTGTGTTATATGTATATTAAATACCAAAGTCAGCAAAGTCATTAATGTTTTAAATTATTTTATAATATTATAATTATGCAATTTCAAAATGTGATATAATATTTGTTGACAATATATTGACTTGTGTAATTTGTTGACCTTTATTCCCCTCTAATATTAATACTAATAAAAATATAAATCGGTCATAGAAGTTATCACTTCTAACGTGTGGTCTTAAGCACACCCAATGTTTTTTTTAGTTTGCTGCAATAAATCTCTAGGATTAAATTTTCATACTTTATTTTTTATAAATAAATTGCCAACTTGTAGTATTGTTTTTACGTACTGTGTTTCTTATGTTTACTTACTTATCGGCCGCACGGCCGACTTATGGATCGGTGGTCCGGATTAGTCCGGATTTTTTAGAATCTACTGTACCTGTACGATTTATTCTGCGGTCAGATCCCATGTACGGCAAACTTATTTGTTTGATTCTCCTACAAGATATTCAGTGTTATCAGTCTGCCATTGTCAACATGAATTACTCAATGAATAGGCCTAACTCAAAAAAACATTATTTTTTGTTTTTATATAACATCGATATCAAAAATGTTGGACTTTTGTGTAGGCCTATACATGGCTGCAACGTCTTTAATAAAATTAAATTAAAATTCAGTAATATTTATAAAAATTGTTTTATAAACGCGCGAAATAAATTAATATTTTATTTTATTTCCTCCCCAATATATTAGCCTCACTATTGTCTGGGTGAAGGGACCACATGTGTTGGCGTGCGAAGCACGCATGGGTCTCCTCTAATTGTGTGTTAAAATAATCTACGGAATATAAGAGGCTTTGCCCTGACTGACATATTATAATCAAAGTGGAGTAAAAAACTACTTAAAATACAAATACGAAAATCTTATATTATTATAAATAAAACACGTTTATTTGCAAACCAATTTGGCACATTTGTAACAGGTTTTTTTTTAGTTTAGGTAAAATCAAAAAAAAAGCTTACATGTTATTATAAGTCAAACATCTGGTGTTACATATTATATTGTTTCCTACAGTTGGTAATATCAAAATTTGTTTGAAATGTTGATTATTGGTTACTTAGGCCCCTAAATATTATTTAATTTGAATTATTGGGATAGGCCGTGTCTATTGCGATCTCTGTCTTACATTAACTATGTATAGGTCCTCGCTCTATCTTCAATTACGTGCGGAGCCCCTTGACTATGGATAATTTGTTGACGGAAAATTGACATTTCTGAGCGTGTTTAAGGCGTGATCCATTCGTAAATTTCGCTCCACTGACAGCCAAGTACGGTATATTTGATACGCTCGGACACATCTACCTGTGCAGAAGTAGGCTAGCACTGTAGTGCATCTCGCTAATGTTCTATTCCTATTGTTAATAGGACAATAGCTTGACAGCAAACGTCCACCCTTGGGAGTATCTTTTGTGCTAAGGTCCTGTCCCTTCTAATGGCCTATATTTGTGTTTGTATATCACAGTATTTGTAAAGCTATTCCTGTTTTCCTATTGTCCCCCACATAAGGCGACACTAACATTTTCGAGGCCTGTAAAAGAGTATGTTCAAATTCACGTCAATGTTTCGGGAAATGAAAGTCAGCCGTATGCTTACGTGAATCTAATCCTAATGGTGTGAATACTAAACAAATTAGATTAAAAAAGGTTTACAGAGGTAGACAAATATAATATGTAAAGTGGATTTGGATAAGTTTGATACGCCTTTTCTCGGGAAAATTCTAAAATTACAATCGATATTAAAGAAAGAAGAAAATTATTACTGTTTTTTTCTCCTCCAGCCACAAAGACACAAAGAGAGATGCAACATTATGAAATGCAATACCCTTGATGTTCCACCAATGATTAAAAAGGGATATGCCCGACGACATGTTTCTATATTGTAGAAACAGTGAGATGAAACCACTACTATAGTACGTTCAGCGAGTGTTGGCAGTGAATCGCCACCTATAACGGATGACAGCGAAAGACATGGACAATTAAAAGCTCTTAATAAATGTTTTATCAAGTCACATGTGTATAAATTTAAAACTTAACTAAAAATAAAACCGCATCAAAAGTATAAATTTAAAACTTCAAAATGGTCACATAACGCAGCGATTCACTGTCAACACTCGCTGAACGTACTATAGGATTACCAGTAAAGTTTAATACAATTATTACTATAAAAATATCTAATTTTGCTTCAAATGAAAACCATAGTATTTACGAATCCGTTTTTATAAATACGAGCTTGAGTAAATTAAATTATTGTAAGCCCACTCATTACAAATTAAGGGGATCCGCCACCAAAGACATACGTTTTGGTACTTTTAGTCTTTAACCTTTGAAAGCATTTATATACTGTCTAGTACAACTAAACACATTTCCCCCGCATTTTTTTAAACTCCAAATTTGATTTAAGAAAAATTGTTTTCGAAGTTTAAAAAAAATTTAAATAACTTTTTCGTTTTTACCAAATTCTAGTAACCTATAATATAAAGAAGCTTTTTGGGTACGGAAACCCATGTGCTGTTTCTAGGAAAAGGTTGTAAGGTTAATATTAAAAACATAATTTAAAAAAAAAAATTATTTAATACTTTTAAGGCTTCCCGTACCCAAAAATCTTCTAAACACAGGATGATTCAGGAATAAACGGAGAAACTTCCAGCACTACTAGTTAAAATAATGAAAAATGTTCACATAAACAAAGATTAGAAAATACTTCGTTTTACAGGTATCCACCATTTTGGTTTTTGTTTACAAAATACATAATATCTTTGGATTTAGGAAATAATATATTGAACACAAATTTTGAATACATATTTGGTAGAACATCTTTTACCCATGTAAAAAAACAACGACATTTTTCATATATTTTAAAAAACAACTTCAAGATGCAAAAGTTTAATTTTTAATGACAAACATAACGGGTTTTTTTATTATTTCTGTAACTTAGATAACCAAGTTATTGACAAAAAGTTTAAAAAATTGTCTTTTGGTACACGCTCATAATAAACATATTTTTTAATGTTTAGCCATTAACTCGGTTATCTTTAAATTGCAGAAATAATAAAAAAACGTTATGTTTCTCATTAAGAAAAGACATTTGTGTCTAATTTTTTTAAGTTAACGGTTTTCGAGATATTTTACATTAAAAAATTTAAACGATCGCCATTTTGAAGATATATGAAAAACGCGTTGATTTTTGCTCAAGGGTAAAAGGTGTCCTACCGAATGTGTACTATCCAAATTTTGGATTCAATATATTTCCTACAAGATATTGGGGTATTTTGTAAATAAAACTAAATGGTGGATAACTGGAAAACAACCCATGTTTATGTTAACTTTTTCCTTTAGTTTCACTAGTAGTAGGCCTAGAACACGTCCTGAAAGTTTCTCCCTGAATCAGCCTGCATAAACCAAGATAAATGCGTAAATATTTTAAAGGCCTAGGTCTAATACTTTAGCTTTTATTGAAACTTTTAACTGTAGGCAAAGATGGAACAAGTGAACTTTCAGGAAACAGATTTCAAAGTGTTGACACAGTATATTAAAGTTGTTGCAACATCCTGTGCATAACTCGCAGGGTTTGTTTACATAATTATATATATACTAGGGGAGACCCCTGCGTGCTCCGCACGCCAACCCCCGGTGCGACCTTCTAAAAACATATGTTATGTTTTATTTATAATAAAAGTGTAGGATTAATAATAACCTCAAAACTAAGATGGTGAATAATGTTAAATGTTCAAATCAAATTATTTCTTATATTTTATAACAGCAGTAATAATAAAGGTTAAAAGAACCAGTAAGGCTCAGGTCTACACTTGATCAAAAACCTAACAAAAAAGTTATAAATAATAACCTCAATTCTAAGATGGTAAATAATGTTAAATGTTCAAAACAAATTAGTTCGTAAATTTTATAATTTGAATAAATAATTCATTTCCTCCCTTATAAAAATCAATATTTACTTCCACAAAGCAGCTGTATTAGTTAGTTTCTTAATTATAAACAGCTGTTTTGTATTAAAATGATTTTATAACCTTCTGAATACTGTAATCATCGTTATTTACATCCACGAAATCAGCTGGATTAGTTTGTTTCTTATTATAAACAGCTGTTTTGTATAGAAATGGTTTTTAAATATTTTCCATGTTAATCTTATGGGGAAAACCCGACCTTTGAGATTAGCTCACGCCATTAAGGATAAGAATTTTTGACATCTAAAACCTTATTGCAAAACTACGAAATGAGACGAATTTTTTGAAACCTCAAACATTAACATTGGTCCAGAAATAAGGGAGGAGTTGTGTTTACAAAAAACGGCTTCACGTATTATATATAAGGATACTTTTACTCCGGAAGATAATAATATATAAGTTCCAATTATATGCATAAAAACATAAAGTTGTATAAAAACCAGCTTAACTACTTCTACTGTAAAACAAAACTATCGTTTTTGTTAAAAATTCGCAAAATAGCGAACTGCGCTACCTCTTAATTTGGTTTAATACGAAAAAATACAAAAATATTTTTTTTAAATGAAAATTGTTTTCCTTTACTTGCGTGTCGGACATGTATTTTTAACGTGCATCATTTCTGTAATATTGAATTCTACCGCTCGCCATTTCCACATTTGAAAGAATTGTGTGAATACTTTATGTTCGAATCAAATAAAAACATTGATCTACGGACAGGGAAAGTGCCAGCCAATTGTTTCCGCTTACAATGAGGTTAAACTGAAAAGAAAAATATCCACGTTTTTCTTTTCCTCGGTAAAACACACAATGAGTAATCTCATAAGACTTTCTACTTTCTACAATGCGACCATTACTAAAGCGTTAATAGCAGAACGAAAAGTTCGGTAAGAAATTGAAGACGTAAATTAACACGCTGGGCTTTGTGGTTTATACACGAAGAGTAAACGGAAAGTAAATACCTAAAAAAAAACACAGTGTACACAATTTTGTTAAAATACTAGAGATCCGCTTACTTCGCTCGCCAACACAAGCGGCGAAGCAAATGCAATCATTAATTAATTGCATATGCTACTCACGGAAAGGACGATATTTCACGGAAATGTCGATTGATAGACAGAGTGGATCTTGACGCATGCGCAGTAGGAACAGAGTTTTTGCGTAAATGACAAGGTTTTTGGGCGTAGTGAAACTGCCCCGACATTTTGGGTACTTTTGAAACGATGAAACTGCCCGGCTCATTAAAGAGGATTAGGAAGGGTCGCCTCGAAAGACTAGACATGATGAAATTGCCCCGAGCGCCCGGCCAAGTAGTCGCTTACGGAACTGGTGAAAAAAGGGAATTTTTTAGGTAGGGAAACTAAAAGCAAGCACTAACGAAAATCAAAGAAAAATGCTTATAATTCAATTCAAACATCTTTTGTCCCTGCGCCCTGTCAGTGACTGCAGTCTTCTAAAACCAAACCAACCTAACCTAACCTAATATTTATTGGTATGTGTTCCAATCAGTCGGTATGCTATAGCAAGGGGGCTATGAAACTATTCGGAGGGAAATATCCCGTACCTGTGTCAGGTAGAAAGTTGGGACAATTTCAGCATTTCTGGTCTGGCGAGGCGGCCCTTCTTGATCCTCTTTAATGAGAGGAGCAGTTGCATCATTTCAAAAGTACCTAAAATATCGGGGCAGTTAACGTGTCCCCCGGTTTTTTATAGCCATGTTAATTTTTTTGAAATTTATTTGTATTGTACTTTGACATCAGATTCGTCGCTTAGACAGCGCTGGTGTTTTTCGTAGCTTGCGCACATTCACGATCAGTAACAGCTCAACAGTACGATTGTTTACAGAAAGAGCTTTTATGTATAATCGTAAGATAGCAGCACTAAACTACAAAATAGTTATCAATGTTGTTATCAAAATTGTTTTATTCCGTAACGTGAGATTATTTTTCCAGACAACCTTTGCGCTTTTGACTTATTTAATTTAATTCTTCTTTAAAAAAAAAGGAACAGAGTAGCAGAGTGGTTAAAGGAGCTCGCCCAGCCTGCTACACAGTTGCGCAAGTTCGAACATAGTTAGTGGTGTTGGTTTACTAGCCGTCTTCGTTAGACTAAAACTAAAGCAAAAACAAAAGTTTAATTAAAGAGTTTATTTTTAATAAATATAAAGTTTAAAGAAGAAAATGCTTACGCTGTAAAACCATTACGCTGATTTTCGAATTATAACAAAATACAATACGTTTCTTGAAAACCGCGCTGAGCTACACAAATAGTCCTTCAGGGGGGTGTCATTTTAGCAAATAAATTCTTCAATTTATTTCGTTTATTCGATTTTTAGAGGTCATAACTAAATGTACACGGGACCTTTGAAAGTGCATAGTAATTTTCATCGTTTGACATTTTATTTGACGTAGTAAAACAACCGACGACGGCAATAAAAATAACCGCGGAAACCCATCCCATCATGAAATATAGTATCTCCGCCGGTGAATTCGATCATTGAAGACAATTATCAAAATAATGGAGTAACAATTATTAGGCGACCTGCCTTTCCGTAACATATTAGATCACTGGAATTCCGTGATCGGTAGACACTCTGACAAAGGGCAGTTGTTAACAACACCATACCTCCTCCCAAAAACGGCTGAACAACGTTAAATAAACCAAATTCAAGTAGGTACGAGTGTTTTCCTATTTCAGTTTATAGTCTGTATACTTCAGGTTGGCCAATGGACCCGGGACTACCTAAGGACACCCTTATAATCCCTCGCCGCCTGATATAAGTCACCTACTGGCTGTGTTCCTACAAACATATGTTTGGAATCTACTAAAAAAAAACTTGAAAAATGATACCAAACTCGACTATGTTAGATTTTAAAATTAGTATTAGCCACCAAAACAAGTCAGCGATTATGATATTTATTAAATGTTGTGATACGGAGGTCGAGTTTGGTATCATTTTTCATAATTTTTTTTAGTAGATTCCAAATATGTATTTAAAAATGTCAAATTATGGTTTACTAAAAAAAATTTACCCTCGTAGGAACCCAGCCAGTAGGTGACTCATTCTTTAGACAGCTGCAGCCCTGACGGAGGCGACGAGGGGTTATAAGGGTAGCCTCAGATAGCAATGAATACTTAAAAGTTAAGCAGCGCAGGTCCTGTGCACTAAATTCTAATAGATTTTTCTAACTTAAAGTTGTAGTACAGCAATCAACCGCGAGAAAGCGCTGGCAAACCATTTAACTCGCGGTGAAGTTCGAAAGAGCGCGAGATACAACGTTTTCTTCCCCTCTCTCTCTGGTACGTGGCGACCAGACAAAGCGAGAGCGACACTTAGGCTGAGTTGCACCAACCAGGATCAGTTTTGATCTAGGATCAAAGTTGTATTTGATCCTAGATCAACTACTTTGATGTGTTGTTTCTATTGCACCATACCTGGATCAAATAATTGATCCAGGATTTACTGATCTAGGTATTTGATCCCGGTTGGTGCAACCCAGCCTTAGTATGTCACATTCTCTGCCTCTTCACCGCACACAAAATGGTTCGCTAGCGCTGCGTCGCGGTCCATTGCTGTACTACAACTTCAAGTTAGAAAAATCTATTAGAATTGAGTCCATAAGACCTGCGCTTCTTAACATTTAAGTATTCATTGCAGATAGTCCCGGGTCCATCGGCCAAAGTGAAGTATACAGACTATAGTGCATTTCAAATAATACAAGTTAGGTTAGGTTTAGGACATGTTTGGTTAGATTAGGTTAGGTTAAGTTAAATTAGGTTGAATTAAGGACAAGTTTGGTAAGGTCCATGGGTCATATTAGGTTTAGGACATGTTTGGTTAGATTAGGTTAAGTTAGGTTTAAGTCATGTTTAATTGGGTTATAACACGCGGTTATAGATTTTGAAAAAAAAAACAATAAGCTTTATAATATTGCTAAATACAGATTTTAAAGTTAAGAACAAAGGCAAAGTAGGCTACAATGTGTGTTGTACTACTAGGTTTTTATTTTATCGGATGTTGTTGGCTTAGCAGTCACCTGCCGACCTTGTGCGCGTTCCTATGAGTTAACTTCGTGAACGGACTGTTCGCATTTCCTATTGCACTAGGCGACTCGCGTCTTATTTATTGAAATGCAGCTCTCAAGGACACGCTTAGCTAAAAGTACAGGTCGCTTTCCGAACTGCATTGCTACAACTCGGCCTAATCAGATCAAACCATGCGCAGACTTTACTATGGTTCGCCCAGTTTAAAAATGATGACGGTTATCTAAGCAGGCCTACAAGGTTTTTTATCAAACGAAGTTTATATTATTTCAGCTTAGTATGGAAGGTTAGGTTGAGTTTTATTGCTAGGAGAGGTTTGGAAAATCAAATTATCTGGCTGAATTGTTAAGGCGTTTTTCACACTGTGAACGACTCGAGTGCATAGTGTGATTTAACCTACAGTGACTAGATAGAGACAGTGTGGCCAAGTGAGGTCTTGTTTCCTATTGGTCAAGATGTCGGCAGCCATGTTTTTCCTAAATTCGTATCTGTTTACATTACATTCATTAACGTTCACATACTGTAAAAGCGACTTTACCGATTTTTTAACAGATATTTGTTAGTTTTTACTTTAAAATAAACGTAACAGTTATTTTAAAGCGATTTGTGTTGAAGTATGTGATATTGCACCAAATTAATAAGGAAATGACAGCAGATTAGGCTACTCCCGCCACTCTACGGAATCGTTTCAGCGCGCATATTTCAGAAGTAAGTACATACAAGTCTTTTATTTACAACATTTTAAAAAGTTCATAACATAGGCTAATCCTTTTTATCAATAGAAAAGATAAATGCGATAAATATTAGTATTACGCAATTTTAAGAACTGTTTTTGGCCCAAACCTAGAATTTCGTCCGTGTTAGGTTTGTTTATAGTTTTCAAATTGAATTGTCATCGTTATTTTTTCTTTCTTTTAGTCTTGGTGAAGGTACAATCTAAGGCAAGAATCACATTAATAAGTAGGCCTAACTGAAATAATGAGGGAAATTAATAATGAAACCTGTTTTTCGGCTTTGAATAACTTAAACTTGAAAATCTTGAATTGCCTAACCTCAAAATCAAAGAATTGTAATTTCGATGTTAAATTGTTGTTAGAGACATTAATTTTATTATTAGCTTTCAATTGAAATAGAAATAAATTAGTTAGTTAGGAAAGTTTTAATTGCTTCGCTTATTTAAAAAAAAATCAGATGGAAATAAATGCATTGTAAAAATCTGAAAGTGTAACTTTGAAAATATTTAATTTGTAAAATTTATTTATTGATAAAAAAGGCTAATTAACAACAGGATATATTGTAATTAAAAGACAATTATTGGTTTAGTTTTATACTGTTGCTAAGTTTATATGTAGCTGTGATTGTAAAATATTTTGTTAGAATGTAGCCTACTATGGATCCTGTTCTGTGAAAATATTATCTCAGAAAAATTTTAATTTTTAAAACGAAAATGTCTATAAGTTGAGAATTAAATTTAATTAAAAACAATTTCATTACGACCAGTCAAATACTTTTTCAGATAGCTACAAATTATTGAAAATTTGGTTCCTTGAAAATAATACAAAACCTTAACTTTTATTCAAATAAACCGCATAAATAATGTAATTGAACTTCAAAATGTTTTTTTTAACGTAGAATTGAACAAAGAAAATAATAGTGCAACTTGTTTTGATATAGCTTTATTAGTTTGTAATTAACGTCAGTAGGCTACTCAACTATCGGCATAGGCTAGTAAAAAACGTGATGGTAGGCTAAATCATTATTTTTTATAGGTTATTTCATTTTAAACAACTTATCTGCTTTCTAACTACTTTTTAACATTTAAAAAGTTGTTTACGAGGCCTTTATGAAATAAAACAAAAGGTTTTATAAATATTTTGAAAATAAATTACATTATACTTTATGGCAGATAACATTACTTTTAGGAAAAACATGGCGGCCGCTTTCATGTGGCCACACTGTCTCTATCTAGTCACTGTAATTTAACCTATCACGGTGCGACCCTGCGGTGGCGCGGAAAGAAGCAGGGACGGACAATGCTGGGCTGAACACCTAAGTACTGCAAAAACTCTCCCTATACCACGCATGCGTCAGGATCAGATCACCGCTACCCCAACCTACACCGATTAAAGTGTCACTGTCCAAATCAAAATCTGGCCCTGCAACTCACCGCAACACCGATCCACGTGCCTTTGTCCTAATCAAAACTCTGGCCATACTGACAATTTAAAATTGCCACCATTGATTTTATACAAAACTAAAAGATTGTTATTGTGCTTTGTTAAAAATATCCAGCCTATTGCAGGACCTCGTTAATTGCGTTATAGGCTTTGGTCGATAAATGTTAATTACACTCTCTAGTCGTAAAAACTGTTTACTGTGCGAAGTCTAACTGCAATGTACAGTCGACGCCGAAATAACTAAATTTCACAGTCGCTAATCCCATTGAGTCCGGAAAATTACAAGTATAAATTTACACAAATCCTTTTGATATTTACTTTTCTTGCGGAAAATTAGTTTGAAGCAATGTGTAGACAAATGATTTAACGACGCGTTTTATAAGGAAAAACAGATTTAGGAGTATATTATAATAAATACAGGATGTCTAGAAAATATTGTCCCAAACATCAACAGGGTGTTTTATAATAAGTGAAACTAAAAAAACAAATTCCAATAAACATAAGTCCGGAAACGCTTAGATTTCGAACTATCCACTGTTTTGTTTTTTACTATACACTTACTATCTTTGGAAACAGAAAAGATATTGACCTAAAATTTTGTATGCGTATTTGTTACGTAACCTTTTACCCTAATAACACAAACCAAAACGTTATTTTGTATAGGCTACTTCAAAAATGGCCTTTAAAAGTTTAAATGACAAATATTTCTAACACTGCTAATTTTACAAATCAAATTTTGGAAACGAAAAGGTTACCTTTTACTTTCTCACTATACTATAGTATAGAGAAAGTATAGTGATCGCAAACAAAATCGATGTTGAGATTTTTGTGGAAATATCCGTTTTGGGACCCCCTGAGTCCAAAAAAGTGATTTTTACAAAATGTCTGTATGTATGTCTGTATATAGGTCTGTATGTTTGTCTTGTATGTATACAAAGCTAGAGCGAAAACTATTCGATCGATTTCAAACAAATTTGCACCGGACATGTCAAGTAGGCCTGTATATATATATGCACGAAAAACGGTTTTGAAAAACAACCCCCATTTTGGCAAAAAAAAACCCCATTTAGGCAAAAAAAAACCCCAAAAGATCAATTTATTATTTTTTATAAAAAAAACGGCTCTAACGATTTTGATAAAATTTGGCTTATTTGTAGCCTTTAATGTACCCTAACATATGCAAAAAACCGCATCTTTCTAAAAAATTCTCGTTTAGCTAATAATAATAATAATAACAACAAATTTTTAGAGGTTTTTTTTGCCATAAAGGGAGTTGTTTTTCAAAATTTTTCAAAACCTTCATCTTTACAGGTTTAATTAACGTGTTTGGTGCAAATTTGTTCGAAATCGATCGAATAGTTTTATCTCTAGCTAATAATAATAATATTTATTAGTTAATCTCCTAGTTTAAAATCACCTCTTGCTCTTCTACCCCTCCTACAATAATTAAGTCACTGTGAATCTGTTTAATAATTTAAATATGTTTGTGAGAAAGTATGTGCCAGTTTCTGGTATCGTTTACTTAATATCAAACAAAATAATTTCTTTCTCTACTATTATTGCTGTTTCTGTATTGTTACAGACAATACAAAAAAATATGTTTTGAGTTTTAGCCGATGACTCGGTAATCTTTTCAGTTACGTGGAAAAACGGTTTTGTTTGGTATTAAAAAGTAACTATTTTTGTTTCCTAAATTTTATTGTTTTGTAAAGTCAGCGGTTTTACAAATATTTGACCTTAAAATTTTTAAATGGCCGTCATTTTTGAAGTATGCAAAACAAAGGTCTGGTTTTTTGAAAAGCTTACGTAACAAATATGTACACAAAATTTCAGGTAAATATCTTTTCTAATTCCAAAGATATTAAGTGTTTAGCAAAAAAAGGTGGGTAATTCATTTGAAACCAAGCACTTACGGACCTATGTTGGTTGGAATTTTTGTTCTTATTTTCACCTCTAGTGAAGTCCGGTGAAATTTGGAACAACTATTTCTAGACATCCTGTATATATATATATAAAAGTATATATAAACGTAATTATATTTACAGTAATTAAATTATATAAAAAGTTATAAATAATCGAACAGTAAACTGAGATAGTATGGACCTAATAATTTGTTGTTTTAAACGTAAGTGACTTCACAGTACCAAACCCACTAATATAATTACTTTTAGCGGTAAGCAAATTATGAAACATGTTGAGACTGTATGGCAAAACCTCGCCGTTCTTATCTTATCTGTTGTTTATTTTTTAACTTTCAAGATTAGAAACTTTAAAATTAAAACTAAGGAAATATTTATTTCCCGACAGTAACTGATTTGTTGATCTTTGAAGTGAACTTTCAAAGATCATCGTAATTTGGATAACAGATTTTTTGCAGTTTAAACATTATTTTACGGGTTTTTTCCTTTCGTTGGACGCTATTGCAGTATAGACATAATTCGATCGCGCAGCTGAACCGCAGACGTGTGTTGGGAGAATTTCCAAAATTAATGTTTTAGCGTTTCAACCATCTATTCGTTAAATTCGTCTTCTCGTGTTTGTTTGCCCCTCAGTCTCCAGCCCCGGCTCACGCGCTGCTTCGTTCCGCTCGCAGGGGAATATTTTCGACCTTGCTGCCTCGGATTATGGACTACGCTTTTCGAGTTGGCGTCTCGATCTTGCGGCCTCCGATTATGGACTGCTCAGCTCATTTTAAAGTTTAAGTAAATGTTTATACAATTTTAAAAGAATTGAAATTAATAACACACATTTCTGAAGCCTAAATTCTTAATCATATCATTCTATATATTACGTTTAACTCAATTCCCAAAAGCTGGTTCTATGCAATTGGCAAACACATAGTTAAGGTAAATTGATTCAGTAAACTCCCGATTATCCGTGGAATTGACTGGCGCGGATACCGCGGATAATCCGCAAAATTGAAGACAGCAGCTAAACCATGGTCGAAGGGACTATAGTTGTGGACAACGTAACTCTGAACCCGGATCGCTTCACATCCGCTGTACATCCGTTAGACGCTAGCCTTTTCCTGGTTCAGAGTTACGCTGTCCACAACTATAGAAAAACAACACAAGAATGCATCAGTTTATTGTACATTAAAAGAACGCACGTGAAAAAAAAAACTAAAACTACGTTATGTACGTTATTGTATTTACAGGATATACTGTACTGTTAAAACACTATTGTGGTTTATTATTCTATTGTTATTTATGATCACTTTTAATAAATAATAGAATCGAATAAATACATAATAAGCCGCGGACGCCACGGAAAATCGAGAGTTTACTGTACTAAACAAAATATAAATAAATATATTTACCCTACAGCGACAACAATAATATTCTAAAAATGTACCAACAGAAAAACTATGCATAAAACTGCAAAAGTTGCATCTAAGAGCAAAACACACTGTTCTTCAAAAAAAGTGTTGCAAATATCGTTATCACATTTTCTAGCACTGTAAAAAAATCACTTACGCGGGCACAAAAACTACACTACACAAAATGACGCACTTTACGTCCTCACATAGTTTCAATACAAAAGGTATATATAAGATGCGATGAACCACAGGGTCAATATATAAACAATAAGCAACGGGAATTCATTGTTTACGGGTTGAGGTTCGACTTCGACACAAGTCTCGTCCGACTCCATAAGGCCGACTAAACAACTAAAATAGACTAACGCGACCATCCGTGGAAGCAGTCCAATGAAATCACTATTTTCAGTTAATATTCGGAGCATGTTTTCTTTTTTTATTTGAATGTAATCACTTTAAATATAGATGTTTAGGTGGATGTTTGTAGTTATGTCAAGGTTGTGCTAAGTCGCTGCCATATTGGACGTGTCCGTCGAGAAGGAACGCTTCTACGAATGTTATGTTTACCTAATTACAAGTGATGGGCATCTTTTATGTTTTAAAATATAATTAAACATTTGGAGCTTGTTGGGTAGGTCAATATTTGTAACTGAATTATCTTCAGTGATATCACGATCAAACAAACGTTTGTTAAAACATTTATTAGCGAATTTTCATAGGAATGATGAGCTACTGAAGCGACTCTAAGGTCCCATAGTTCCCTTTTTTGGGAACTATAGTTTAAAATTTTTGGGAGTATAGTTAAAAATTTTATATTTACAGGGTGATTCTGAAAGAAACGGAGAAACTTTCAGGGCGTGTTCTACTAGCGAAAATAAAGAAAATAAACGGTACCAGAAACTGGCACATACTTTCTCACAAACATATTTAAATTATTAAACAGATTCACAGTGACTTCATAATAGTAGGTGGGGTAGGAAAGGTGATTTATTAAGTAGGAGATTAACTAATAAATATTATTATTATTATTGTCTAGAGAGAAAACTATTCGATCGATTTCGAACAAATTTGCACCAAATACAATTCAATTTGTACAATTCATACATACATGTATGTATGTCTGTATGTATACAAAGCTAGAGCGAAAACTATTCGATCGATTTCAACCAAATTTGCACCAGACATGTCAATTAGGCCTGTATAGATGAACGAAAAAAGGTGTTGAAATTTTTTTAAAAAACAACCCCATTTATGGCCAAAAACCCCCCCAAAATAAGTTATTATTATTATTAGCTAAACGGGGATTTTTAGAAAGATGCTGTTTTTTGCATATGGTAAAGTACATTAAGAGCTACAAATAAGCCAAATTTTATCAAAATCGTTAGAGCCATTTTTATATAAAAAAAATCTGTTTTTTATGTTTTTTTTTTGAAAAAAAGGGGTTTTTTCAAAAACGTTTTTCGTGCATTTATACAGGCCTACTCGACATGTCTGGTGCAAATTTGGTTGAAATCGATCGAATAGTTTTCGCTCTAGCTTTGTATACATACAGACATACATACATACATACATAGGCCTACATACAGACAGGCATTTTGTAAAAACCACTTATTTGGACTCAGGGGGGTCCCAAAACGGACATTTCCACAAAAATCTCAACATCGATTTTTTTGCGATCACTATACTTTCTCTATACTATAGTATAGTGAGAAAGCAAAAGTGCATATAAACATAGGTTCGAAAGCGCACCATTTTCCAGTTTTTTTTACAAAATACTTAATATCTTTGGATGTAGGAAATATATTGAACGTAAATTCTACATAGTTGGTATGACATATTTTACCTCATATAAAAAAAAAACTTTTTCATATATTTTCAAAAAATATATACATATTCATAAAATTTGTAATGTGAAATATTTATTTTAAAAACCACTAACTTTACAAAAAAAAATTCAAGAAACAAAAAATCTCCTTTTTTAATGACAAACATAACGGGTTTTTTTAAATTATTTCTGTAACCTAAAGATATCTGAGTTATTGGATAAAAACTTAACATTTTGGATATTATGGCCAATTACCACGATAAAAAATGTTTAGTTTTTAGCCCCATGTCTACAGTTGTAGAACATATTGAAGAATATGTGGTACAATGTTCAGGTCTCTATTATGGTTGCTGAGAAAAAAGGTGCATAAAAACGAAAAATTTCCTATTACGCACAACAAAAACCTCCATAATTTAGAAAAGATTCATTAAATCTGTTGCTACATTTAGCAAAAGTACTCGAAAAGTGGATATTTCGACAAAATGTTAAAAACCATATGAAACAAAAGAGAAACATTTTATAGAAAAGGGTGCTCGAGTACCCACTATAAAAATTACGACGCGTCCCATAAAAACACAAATTCTTAAATTACGACCGCGTAAATATTTGAACCAGCAGTTACAAAATTAGGCCTAGTATTTCGGTTTACCTTTATTAGAACAAGACCAAGTGTACACAACACAGTTTTGACACGACTAACGCAGAAGAAGCCATAACGCTCAGGATGTGTGCAGCCTAGCACACGACACCGAAGCTAGATCAATACATTGGGTTTCGATATCAACCGAGGTTGTTACATAACTACCAAACAGTCAACTGCATTGTGTCAAGTGAATAGGTTTCGTGTATTGATTTATTCACTAATTAGTTATTTAATGTTCATTACATTTTCTTACGGAAAGTTACTATAATAATAAACTAGACTATAAAGAAGTAATTGTTTTTTTTTTTTTAATACAATAATAATTAATTGATCATTAAACAACAATTACCAGAGTCAAATGATCTTAAACAAATATTTAACTGTTGTCTACGGATAAATTCATTAGAATTTGTTATTTGTCAGCATACAACAAAGGTACGACCAAAAATCGTCTGTCCGATAGCAAGCATACTAAATAAATTAAATTTGAAAACTGCATTAATTAAATTTACAATTTAGGACAAATAATCAAGCGTTTGCCCGCAAAATTTGCCGAATGTAGGTCAGAGTCCGAGTAGACACCAACGAATGGTCGACCACAAAAATATTTCGTCAAGGCGCTCAAAGAGTCTTAGCCATTTCTGATCGACAGCAAGACTCTTTGTCACCCTTTACGCTTGTAGTCCGGTCAATTTATTTTTTGGTCTAAATTGACCGGACTATTGTACCAAACCTAGCCAAACAAATCTGTTAAGTGGCATATTTGGAATTACTATCATTAGCCTATAGCATTAAATTATGTTCAGTGTCTTTCCCCTAACCAATGTGGAGCTAAATTTCACACCCATATCAAAATGTCCGAGTCCGAGGCGGACTGAGAGTCCCCACCTTTTCTAAACGACAGCCAGACTCGACGTCCTTCCCCGCAAAGCAGGTAACCAAAGTTTATGACCATATGAGGACCCGGACTCGTTGTCCGCGATCCAGATTTCCTATTTTTCTTTAAGTTTAAACATTTAAAAAATGCATTTTTTTTTATGTCTAGTACCAAAAGGTTCAAAAAAATTTTTTAAGTAGGGGGAAATTGTTAGACTTTTTCTAAAATTTTTCAAGTGTAAACATAGGCGCACCTCGGCGCACTAAATAAGTGTAACAGATTGTCCTGCGCCATAGGCTTATTCTCTAGGCGCAACTCGGCGCTATGTTTGCTGTGGCGAGTGAATCGGATTTTACCGTCACGCATTTTCGGAAACGCTCTATTCCGTCACGCATTTTCTGAAACGCTCTACTACATATACAGTGCACATGTGAATCCGTCTGTTTGAAAAAGTTTTGGTCTTGCCGAGATTCGAACCAGCAGAGTCCATCAAATAGACTAGCGCCTTAGCCGGTTAGACCACGGACACAATGCTAGTTTACTATAAAAGGTGAAAGATAGTCGGGGTGAAAAATTTGAAGACGTTATTATGCATGCAAATTGCAACGAAACTACGCAATTCGGACAGTTCTATCTCACTCCTCCTTAAATAAACAGTAATTTTTCGATTTTTTCAAATTTCTTGACATTGCCCATGAAAATCTCATTTTCCTCAATTTTTACCAAACTTATTGCCACTTTTTATGACTTTTTTGGAAAGTAAATAAACTTTTCTATCAGAATAATTTTAGCTTGCCACAGTCAAGCCCTCTTAAAGCCTTGTAAAATCTGCTTGAAAAAAATATTTTGGAAAACTATGAAAAAGGGCGCTACAGCTTGCTTAAGAAATTTTTCTTATGCGCCATACTACAAACTGTCAAATATCACAAAAAACTTCCCCACATCTTTAGCTTTAAAATGGTATACTAGAAGTGACCTTTCCTATTCGCCTAAGGGGCGGCATTGGGCGTTAAACATTTTATTATGAGCGTTAAAGGTTTTTGTGATATTTGACAGTTTGTAGTATGAGGTATAAGTTATTCTGATATAAAATTTTGTGTACTTTCCAAAGTCATAAAAAGTGGCAATAAGTTTGGTAAAAGTTGAAAAAATGAGAATTTCATGGGCAATGTCAAGAAATTTGCAAAACTCGATAAATGGCGGTTTCTGGAAGGTGGAGTGAGATAGAACTGTGTCCGAATTGCGTAGTTTTGTTGCAATTTGCATGCATAATGCATAACACCTTGAAATTTTTCACACTGTCTTCCAATCACCCTGTATATTCGAGTTGGGTATATGTGCAACAGATTGTCCTACGTCATATTCTTAACCCGTTAATGTCAACACAATGTATAGTTTAATTGGTAATACCTCTGAAATGGACATTGTGCTTCCTCATTTCGTAAGTTGTGTTAAAAAGTTTACACTTATCCCGTGTGGTCTTAAGCACACAATTTGCATTTTTTTATGATAAAAAGAACCTGCGGGCAAAATAAATCTCACCCGGGTATATTAATTCCTGTACTGAAAGTACTTCAAGCATTGAACGCAACGGTACAATACAGATAGAGCAAGGCTGAGAACACAATGTTATGACGCAAACCAAGTCATGCGGGAGATAACAGAGTTCTAACTTTACCTTCTGAGGTTACACAGTCTACTCGTACAGCTTCAATACACGTGTCCTCATCATACCTTGCTTACTTTCACAACGTACTGTGAGCAGGAACATTCAGTGTTGGGATTCCTAAATATTATCTGCACAATACCCAGAGTCAACTTTGTTTTGGAGTAATCTTAGGCAAAGTACAAAATAGTCAGTGAACTTGTACAAAAGTCGGGGAAACAAAATTTAGTCAGGGAACTTACACAAAAGTCAGGAAAACAAAAAATAGTCAGTGAACTTATACAAACGTGAGGAAAACAAAATATAGTAAGATAACTTATAAAGTAAGGAAAACAAAAAATAGTCTGGGAACTTAGTCGGAAGCAAAAAAATAGTCAGGGAAACAAAAAATAGTCAGATAACTTAGTCGGAAGCAAAGAAATAGTCCGGGAACTTCCAAAAAGACAGGGAACTTATACAAACGTGAGGAAAACAAAACACAGTAAGATAACTTATAAAGTCAGGAAAACAAAAAATAGTC